>CAHIKZ030000649.1:555000-582500 GCA_903632075.3 Acanthosepion pharaonis
TGATAACTTCACATCACACAAATTCAGACAAAAATAGTTCCTATTACGAACAATAAAAAAAAAACTTATCAAAATGATTAAAATATTTTGATCACTTTGGAGAAGCAGGTAATGTTGAAAACGCTTCAGCACTATCTATCTATCTATCTATCTATCTATCTATCTATCTATCTATCTATCTATCTATCGCTGTCTGATTCTGTTTCTATCTATCTAGCGTCGGAAAAATAATATAAGATTTTAAACACGCACAGTATACACAACACATTTTCGTTATCCATCTGATGAAGCCATATAGGCGAAATACAATATCGGATATTATTTTCGAAACCTACTTTCATGAACGTTTTTCAAATGTCAATAACTTGTAACTCTGTCGGGATTACATATCTAAATTTATTACATAATATCCATCTAATTTTGTTTCTATCTATCTATCTATCTATCTATCTATCTATCTATCTATCTATCTATTTCTTACTATTTTATCTCTTTCAATCTATCGATCTATCTATCAATTTATAGGTATTATTTTGTTCCTATCTATCTATCTATCTATCTATCTATCTATCTATCTATCTATCTACAAACCAAAGTATTGGTTAAACCTATGCTTGCGTCATTGCCAATACAAAGCCAGTCAAACGATTGCACTGCAAGTGATAAAAGTAAAGAAAAATCAAGAACCATTAAACAAAGGAACCAGCAGAAAAAAGCGAGAAAAATAGACAAAGGAAATAAAGACGGAAAAAAGACGAAACGAAAGAACAAAAACCTGTCTATGCCATTATAGACACATTACTCAATGTCCCAATCAACTAAGACAGAAGAAACCGCTAACCGGTGACACTACCAACAAAAAGGAACTCAAATTCGAAATGCTACTCTATCTATCTATCTATCTATCTATCTATCTATCTATCTATCTATCTATTCCTAATAGTTCTCTATCTTTCTCTCCCTATCTCTCTATCGATCTCATTCTATTCCCGACTGTTACTGCCATCTTCCTTGTTCATTTATTAAGCTTAGCTGAGGTAAACACATGGCTGAATATAGAAGAGGGTGTTGCGTCAATTTTTTTCCAGGTCAGATGGGCTTATCCAGTGCTTTTCAATTAGATAATTCCATAGGTGAAGTGGTACAGTGGCGGAGGGTAAGCAACTATTTCATTCTCCCCTACTTTTCTCTTTCTCTCTCTTAGTCTGTTCATATCTATCTATCTATCTATCTATCTATCTATCTATCTATCTCAATCTGTTCATTTCTATCTCAATCTGTTCATTTTTTTCTATCTATCTATCTATCTATCTATCTATCTATCTCATTCTATTCCTATCTATCGAAGTTATCGATGAGATTTCTACATTCGCGCTTGATTTAATAATGCAACTTTTGTATTCGCTAAATGGAAGAAAATAAGCATAATGGGTTTTTCTACTCAAATATTTTAACTATAGGCGCATTGGATTATACTAAAATCATCCAGCTAGTAAAAAAATAAAAGAATACTTTATTAGTATTTTTAGGCATTTATTTAACTTATCTTTGTTTGGTACTAGTCCAAAATGTATAGGGGTCGATTTTTGAAGAATTATTCCCACCTACAACCCCATTCTCATAGACGAAATATCGCAAACCTATCGCTGCTCTATAAGTTTCATGAAAAGTCTTCAGAACTAAAATCCTTAGTTCTATGAGTTCTAACCTTTCCGGTTAAAAGCCGCCATGACATGCCCATTGTAGCGAACTTCCTTCCTTACCTTCGTATTCCATTGTTGAGATGTAAGCTCCACTCGATCAGCTTCTGCCCACGAACTGTTACTTTGTGGAACCGACTCCCAAGAGGATGTTTCCCTGATACTTACACTCTTAACCTGTTCATATCTAGGGTTTGTTATATTCCCTACATATTTGCATAAGCCGTGTCTCTTATTCTTTAACCCTCTACCTTTAGCGGCTCTCGAAACTTGCACTAGGTGGACATTAATATAAAAAAAAAAAACGCCCAATTATTACCCACTACGTTTAGGTATTCATTGACCGAGCAGCAAGTGCTACTGTCGGCTGAAATTTATCAAATCCTTCTCTAAAAATAATTTTAAAGAAAATAGTTTTCTGATGACCACTAACTGTTATGGCTCTTTCTTAGGAAATTGCCTTCCTAATCTTTTCTTTGAAATGTCGCGGAATGTCAGAATCTTAGGTCATTATTTTCCTTACGAGTTGCATGTGATATCTATATTTATCTAGCTACTGTTTTTGGAAAACGTTCATGTGACGTGATTATTGCTATTTCGTACAATCCTTTATTTTGTGAATATGTAGCCAAGTTCAAAGAAGGATCGTTCTCACCATGGTGATGGATTTATTTTTTACGGTTTATCAACACTTTATGAGTTATTTAAAGCGAAAAACAATGCTCTTTTAAAAAAAAACCTCATACACTTTAACCCATAGTAGGAGGAGGATATGGATGCATATCTCTTCCAAGGGTTTATGCAAGTAAATGAATGCAAGGAGTCCAAATGAAATTCAAACTCGGCTCCCCGTCGTCTTCGCTAAGACCTACAGGTATCAATCATTTGAGGGCAATTGCAAAACCCCTTTAGAAAAACTGGTTCTGTAAACATAAACGTTTATATATATTTATATATTTATATATATATATATATATATATATATATTGAACAATAAAAATATTAAAAAATTAAAATCTTCAAACACACTGGGTTGTAGATTAATATTCTTCTGTTTTTTTATTATTATTTCATTTAGGTTCCTCGACTAGTTTCGGCAAACATGGCCATCATCAGGAGAAGAAATATTTCTGCTTGCTGGTAGCAGTAAACTACAGAATTGAATGTCTTGATGGAGAAAATGAACTTTTGTCTGTAGTTTTCCTTTGTTTTTTTTTTATTTTTTTATCTTTTTAACATGAGTCTTTTAACATTCCTTGTGTTGGCCAAACAGTCTCTTTTAAGTTGTTATTTGAGATAAGAGCTGGATGGATCTATGCTGCTCTGAATTCCCCTGGTCAGTTTGACAGTTTTATTGGTCCTGGAGAGGGGATGTGTCTCTGTTTAGTGTTTGTGTGTGTGTTATTTGGTTCTTAGGGGTGAGTGAGTATGATATGTGTAAGCGTGTGTATTATTTGTGGGTGTGTGTTATCATTTGGCTCATTAGGGAGTGCGTGAGTATGATGTGTGTAAGTGTGTATATTCGTGTGAGTGTGTATAAGTGTGACGCCTTACATATATATATATATATATATATATATATATATATATATATATATATATATATATATATATATTACAATGAATCATTCATACAAAAAGTAAATTAGTAAAGTTAATGATATAAAATGGCGAAATCCCTTTGCTAACAAAATTTTAAAGGTGCATTAAAATACAAATCACTCGATGAATGTTATGAATCTTGTTTTTTAAATTTACTAATTTACTTTTTGAATGAACGATTCATTGTAATTATTTTAAGACATTTTTATGTTTATACCTGTATCCTATACGGAACCGTCATATAGCCTGCTTTTACCTATTTTGCCACAGAGGAGCGTTCGGTTAGCAAGGTCGATTTTACTGTTTTTAAACTACAATTTCCCACCATTTTCTCACGTACATTCATATCTGCTCGACGTAGACGTATGAAATGGACAAAGTCCGACAATTATTTTAAGACATTTTTATGTTTATACATTCTTTTTATAGCTACAAATATTTAAGTAAATGCTCTGTTTATAATAAACAGAATTAAACAACATATACAGGCCTGAATGTCCGAGAAATTGTCATAGAAAATATGCGTCCTCCGACAGGAATCGAACCTGTATCCTATACGGAACCGTCATATATTTATTAAAAATAAACTTTGTCCATTTCATAATGTGTGACGTCATTTGTTTACATTTGGAGACGTAACGAGCAGATATGAATGTACGAGAGAAAATGGTGGAAAATTGTAGTTAAAAACAGTAAAATCGACCTTACTTACCGGAACGCTCCTCTGTGGCGAAATCGGTAAAAGGACGTCAGGTTATATGACGGTTCCGTATAGGATACAGGTTCGATTCCTGTCGGAGGACGCATATTTTCTATGACAATTTCTCGGACATTCAGGCTGGTAAATGTTGTTAATACTGTTTATTATAAACAAAGAATTTACTTAAATATTTGTATCTATAAAAAGAATGTATAAACATAAAAATGTCTTAAAATAATTGTCGGACCTGGTCCATTTCATAATGTATTCCTTGTAATATAAATTGAACTGCACCACATATTTGACTAACGTATATATATATATATATATATATCTCAGTGTGTTCAGATCTATCTATCACATTTTGTTAATATCTATCTATCTATCTATCTATCTATTTCTGTATGCATGTAGCTATCTATTTTAGTCTCTCCAGATCTAACTCTATGACAGTCGGTTCATTATCTATTGCAGTTAGTTCATATCTATCTATCTATCTATCTATCTATCTATCTATCTATCTATCTATCTGTCTCAGCTTATTAATTATCTATATGTCAGTCTGTTCATCTATCTATCTATCTATCTATCTATCTATCTATCTATCTATCTATCTATCTCAGCTTATTAATTATCTATATGTCAGTCTGTTCATCTATCTATCTATCTATCTATCTATCTATCTCAGCTTATTAATTATCTATATGTCAGTCTGTTCATCTATCTATCTATCTATCTATCTATCTATCTATCTATCTCAGTATGTTTATATCTCTGTATCTATCTATGTTCATTTTCTTTCTTTCTATTCTAGCATGTAATTATCAGTCAATCAGTTTCTTTGTCTCTCATTGTATTACAATAGTTAAAGTTACAATCTTTTCTCTTTCATTCTCTTTTTCGTTTTCTTTTTTTCTCCGTACGGTTTTGGCTTTCAAACCTATCTTTAATCATAAAATTTGATCTGTTTGCTTTCAGACCGAGAACCGATGTACAATGGCTTCCACAAAGAGTCCAGACGGAAATGAGATGTACAACTGAGAAACGTCAAGATGAAGCACTTGACCGAACTTGAATACTGGACATTTTTGATCAAGATGAGTCCCCATTTATTTGAAACTGTCAACACAGAAAGACATTTTTAGTTAACTATTGGTAGATTGGATATATCGACAAATATAGATATCTTCAAAATTTAACATTGTTTAGCAACGATCAAATTACCTCGTCTACAGTCTCTTTCTCATCGACGTGCTATGGCTTCCCTCTGTCTTTTCTACAAATATTTTCATTGCAACTGCTAAGATGAGCTACTTTCAGTGGTTCCCCAACTGCATGAATTTAAGCGTGCTACTAGGTTGGCATCTCGGTCTCACCCTTTCACTGTCGAAACAGTTAAATGTAACCGCCTTTTCTACTCCAACATCTTTTTCTCTCGCACTTCCCGACAGTGGAACTCCCTTCCTCTTACACGCTTCCCTGATAGCTATAATCTTCAAATATTCAAATGTAATATCAATCGACATCTTTTGACGCCTTGGTCTTGATCCTCATCCTTCTCTATATCCTATCCTCAAACACACCTCTTTATTCTTGTTCTCACTCTCTGTAACCCCTTGCGCGCTATTGGCACTCCCACCTTGCTTGGGGAAAATGCTTAAGAACATGTCGGAAGAATGTGATGCAATATATTTCCGAATGGAAAGACATTTCCTTTAAAATTCAAATATGTGTGTGCACATACTTGGAAATGCATATGTGATTATGTGGGTGTTGCAGCATATGCGTGTTGTGTATGTGTGCGTGTACTTTATCTTTCATTATGTGTACATTGAGGGACTGAGATTGGCACCGAGTAAACAGTTGTAAGGTTATCCCGTGAAAACGTAAATTCTCTCATTTCTTTTTCACACTTTGTGTTTGCTTTAATTGATCCCTAATAAGTACCGTTTTCTTCACTTGAATTTCCATATCTATCTATCTATCTATCTATCTATCTATCTATCTATCTATCTATCTATCTATCTATCTATGTCAGCCTGTTCGTTATCTATGTCAGTCTGTTTATATCTCTCTATCTCTCTATCTCTCTATCTATCTATCTATGTCAGTCTGTTTCTTTCTTTCATTCTTCCTTTCTTTCTTTCTAGCTATGTCAGTCTGTTTCTTTCTTTCTTTCTTTCTTTCTTTCTTTCTTTCTATCTATCTATCTATGTCAGTCTGTTTCTTTCTTTCATTCTTTCATTCTTTCTTTCTTTCTTTCTTTCTTTCTTTCTATGTCAATCTGTTTCTTTCTTTCTTTCTATCTATGTCAGTCTGTTTCTTTCTTTCATTCTTTCATTCTTTCGTTCTTTCTTTCTTTCTTTCTTTATTTATTTCTTTCTTTCTTTCTTTCTTTCTTTTTATCTATCTATCTATCTATGAATGCACAGCGGTGTAATGGATAACGAATGAGAAATCTATGTACCGGGTTCGTATTTCTAGTCGCTTTCTTTACATCAAACATACGTGCAAATAACATTGGGAAAGATATGAATACATCTCTTCTCCCCCTCACTGTGGGTAAATAGTAAGACAGACTGGACTCTGTAACCTTGGTTGGCAAAAATTCACGGAGAAGGAAAAGTCTGAATTCAAAACAGCCTGGTGCCTCTGCAAGTGTTAGATATAATCTGCTTCATTTGACACATCGTAATTATGTTAAGATAATTAGGACTAAAAAAAAAAAAACACAGAGGACATAAACATAACACATATAATGAAATTAAATCGTTTTAAGCTGCTCGGATATTTATTGCCAATGATGTGATAGGCTTTCGGTAGAGGAAATGACGTTTGTGTCGTATGTACGAAGTAAAAGGCATGAGTCAAAATAAGATTAACCCTTGAATTTCCGAAAATGGATAGTCCCCCGGCGTCTTCCACCGACGACAACTGAACAATAAATGTGACACACCGCGTGCTATATACCTTGGCTGAGTCAGTAGAGTAGTATGAGGGGGGCGGAAATAAACGATTTGCCAACTAGTAATTACGATTACCTTAATCTGGGGATAAAAAACACCACATGTGACTAACGCAGATTTAATGGAGATAACGTCCTAACCACGAATCGTCGTAGGTCAGGACATAGATAGATAGATAGATAGATAGATAGATAGATAGAAGCAGAATGACATAGATAGATAGATAGATAGATAGATATGAAAAGACTGAGATAGATAGATAGATATTGATAAATGGATTGAGATAGATATGGACACATTGAGATAGATAGATAGATAGATAGATAGATAGATAGATAGATAGATATGGACGGATTGAGATAGATTAGCTAGAAGCAGATTGAGATAGATAGATAGATAGATAGATAGATAGATAGATATGAAATGACTGAGATAGATAGATAGATAGATAGATAGATAGATAGATAGATAGATAGATAGATAGATAGATATGAAAAGACTGAGATAGATAGATAGATATTGATAAATGGATTGAGATAGATATGGACACAT
The DNA here is from genome assembly GCA_903632075.3 of Acanthosepion pharaonis. Taxonomy (NCBI): domain Eukaryota; kingdom Metazoa; phylum Mollusca; class Cephalopoda; order Sepiida; family Sepiidae; genus Acanthosepion; species Acanthosepion pharaonis. Next base: position 562,521 of record CAHIKZ030000649.1, read on the forward strand.
TGAGATAGATAGATAGATAGATTGATAGATAGATAGATAGATATGGACGGATTGAGATAGATTAGCTAGAAGCAGATTGAGATAGATAGATAGATAGATAGATATGAAATGACTGAGATAGATAGATAGATAGATAGATAGATAGATAGATAGATATGAAAAGACTGAGATAGATAGATAGATAGATAGATAGATAGATAGATAGATAGATATTGATAAACGGATTGAGATAGATATGGACACATTGAGATAGATAGATAGATAGATAGATAGATATGGACGGATTGAGATAGATTACCTAGAAGCAGATTGAGATAGATAGATAGATAGATAGATAGATAGATATGGAAATCCAAGCGAAGAAAACGCTCCTTATTAGGGAACAATTAAAACAAACAAAAACCGGGGACTTACTGTATCTATGAACATGCTATCTCTGATATTGAACACCCTTCCTCTATGAATATTGTAAATTGTAAACATCCTTGATACATTTGTGGCTGTCATTTTCGTCAAGGATAACATGTCTAAGTGCCGTTTTATCGTGACATGAAAAAATAACTCACCCACCCTCTGACCTTATTTTTCTAATTAGCGTAGATCTGATTGGTTAATCGAGACACATACCCACATGTATATTTTTAATTCTGACCTTATGCTCCCCCCGCTTTAACTTTCGGAAAAGGGGTAACGATTTGTTTTTAAATTTACCTAAAAAATCAGGTTTATCACCAGCAGTGGCGTAGCTAAGGGGGAAGAGGGGGGACGGACCGCCCCGAGTGACAGCACAGGAGGGGTGACACAATGTCACCCTCAACAAAATTTTTCAACCAGGCTAAGGTGCCAAAAATAGTTTGAAAACAGTGGTGGAGACACAGGGTTTCGAAGGCGGGCATATGACCCCCCCCCAGAAATAATTTATGACCCCCCAATTTTGTACCCCTGTCAGAAATTTTCTAATAAATTGTCGGGAAATTTGTGAGTAGGAAAAATAGCAATGTTTTCAGCTTTTGATTTGAACTGATTATTTTGTGGTATTGGATTTTGTCTTGGATCATACATGTAAACAATAACGTACCGGTCAGTAGAGTAAAGTAGAGGTAGAGCATGTATGAAAATTTAGCTACAGCTAACCATTCAGCATAGGGTGAATCGGGGTCATTTGGGTGCCATTTGAGCGGACCGACCCGGGTGACGTTTACTCTAGTTACGCCACTGATCACCAGTTACCAACCATCGTCTGAGGAAGTACAATCATGGTATTAAAACATGAAAGTTTTTTTGTAGCTTAAAACAGCTTTTGTATAGCTTATTTAAAATGTTTTTTATTATATATATATATATATATATATATATATATATATATATATATATATATATAAACTTGTCTAAAAATAGTTTTTAATACCAGAAATACTTTGTAATAAAAATGATTCTTACCAGCAATAATTTTTGAAGGAAAAATTGTTATCAGCAATACTTTAAAAAAATACCAGCAGTACAAACAGCTATACATTCTTTGGAAAATATATGACCAGCTATAGATTTCTTCAAGGAAAAATATTCCCAGAAATAGATTTTGAAAAAAACATATTACCAGCAATAAAAATGTTGCCGGCAGAATTGAGGTTGATTTAAAAACAAAATAAAAAAACCAATTAAACAAAAAGAATACATAATCTATACGAATCTAAAAATGTTGCCGGCATTAAATAACCCATTGAGGTTGATGATAAAACAAAATAAACCAAACCAATCTAAACCAAAAGAATAAACTAAATAACCTAAACTAAAATGTCGTAAACATTAAATAACCCATTGAGGTTGATATTAAAACTAAATAACCCAAACCAATCTAAACCAAAGAATCATATTCTAAAAATGGTATCCTAAAAATGGTGTCGGCATTAAATAACCAATTGAGGTTGATATGCCGTAAAACAAAATAAATCAAACCAATCTAAACCAAAGAATACATATTCTATTCTTACGAATCTATCCTAAAAATGGTGTCGGCATTAAATAACCCATTGAGGTTGATATGCCGTAAAACAAAATAAACCAAACCAATCTAAACCAAAGAATACATATTCTATTCTTACGAATCTATCCTAAAAATGGTGTCGGCATTAAATAACCAATTGAGGTTGATATGCCGTAAAACAAAATAAATCAAACCAATCTAAACCAAAGAATACATACTCTATTCATAGGAATATATCCTAAAAATGCTGTCGGCATTAAATAACCAATTGAGGCTGATATGCCGTAAAACAAAATAAATCAAACCAATCTAAACCAAAGAATACATATTCTATTCTTACGAATCAATCCTAAAAATGTTGTCGGCATTAAATAACCCATTGAGGTTGATATGCCGTAAAACAAAAAACAAACCAAACCAAATATAATTAATGTATATTTGAGCAGTAACCTTTATTTTCTTCATGTTTCGTTAAATGTGACAGACATAGAACATTTAATTAATATTTTATTTATTTTTTTCAGCTTGCTTTCATTTTCCCATTTAGTGGGGGTGCAAAAATTGCCCATATTGTCCATTGTCCCAAGCGCTTTCGGCCACTTCTTCATCCATTTTCAAGAAGGTTTATTTTTATGTGTTGTTAATTTCCCTACATGTTTAACTGTTTACGATGTATTTTTTTGTTGTTTACAATATTAGTAGCAGCGTTTATTCCGAGCTTTTGTGCGCTGACCTTAGCTGAAATTAAAGTGAATTAAAAAAAAAAAAACTTTCAACACATCACTACCACTGTTAAATAAAATTGAGGTTGATAGTGGGAAAGAGCTGTTTAATATACAGAGCCTCGCATATAGTGAGATGTTTCTGGTAATGTGATTTATATAGAATGTTAGTGTTTTCGACTAGAATTTTTCTTAAGCTTTTTTGTAATATAGAAATATTTTGTCAGTGGAAAATTTGTTAGTTCTTTTTTTTATTTTAAAAAATATAGTTATTTACTGTGCAGTGAGTTTTTAGAATTAAAAGACAAAAAGGTGAGGAACATGTCGAGAGAGATCCGTTGTAAATTCTATATCAGATGTGGAAACTAAATGGATAAATATTATTCAGTTTGTGACCACACATTATGTTAAATTATGATTTTGCTTTAAGTCAGTTGCGTGGAAACTACTTTTATTTTTATTTTTCCCTTCATTTTTTGTCGTTAAATACTTAACACATTTGATAGGTTCAGTATTTTCACCTAGAGCTAAAATAAAGAATTTTTCAACTTATTTTATGATATTATGAGAAGGAATCGGCATTCCTTCAATGTAATTGTCACATTTTGACATATAATAAAAGAGGCCATTTTTTCTGCATTAAGTGAAGCATTTTGGCTTTATTTTTCTATTAGGAAAGCAATTATTTGACTTTTCGCCTTAAGGAATTATGACCTAACCAGGAAATGACAAAAATAAACGCAATTATTTAAATTTTAACGACACGAGGAGAAATAATGGATATTTAGAAAGTTTGGTATCAAATGGCACAGTGTCAAATGAGTTGAACAAATAGATTGAGTTACGCCAGTCTTAGTAATATCTATTTTCGTTGCAAATCAGCATTAATCAGTCTACTGAGTCAACACTGACAAATACGCAAGTACTCTACAAACGCCTAACCGTGTATCACGCATGATACACAATTGACTGACTGGTCGAAGGCCAAGCTGATCTACGAGGGAGAGACCCCCGATCCACCGGCTATCATTATTGGCAGTGATCCCGTCAAGTCTGCCACATCTTTCGTGTGCTTAGTCTCAGAAATTTCTATTACTTTGACTTCATCATGCAGATTAAGAGAAGACTTGGGCTGGCTACAAGCGTCATAGGGGCCCTCTCGAGACCTTTAAAGCGGCGTCGTGACAACTTCCGGAGCACCAGGCTACGTGTTTCCCACGCCACCATTCCCGTCTGCCCTAATATACAGCGCCGAAAGGTGACCTCTCAGCCAGTCCTTTTCCAGCTGTGAGTCCAGCGCCCTCATCGAGTGGGTGCACTGCTCTGATCTTGTTTCCAATGAGGAACTATGCCAAAAGACCAAATAACTGAATATTCTCCGCATCACTGATCAGTGCCGTATTCGCTGGCTCGGTCACGTCCAGGACGAACTGATGTTCACACTGTCAGCGCGACCCGCCATCTGCAAATTGGCGACGACCTCGCGGCCGATCACGCAGACGCTGGAAGAAGGTCGTCCGCCAGAACCTCCAGCAGATTAATCTGACGCTGGAGGATGTTTCGACGCTCTATCGAGACATTGAGAACTGGAGAGACAATGTAGTTCTCGTAGTCGAAACGCCTTCATGGCATGATATTTAGCAGTAGCAGCAGCAATTAAGAAAGTTACAAAATACTCGAAGTTAATATTATACTCAAGAAATAACGTACAATAACTAAAATATCATTAAATAAAGAAAGTATTTAAAATGTGTATTCAATATTGAAAATACATATAAACTCTTTAATAATACACTTGCTTTCTGGCACTCTCAAAATGCGCAAAAATCGGTAGAGACGTGACCTTCTTTATTTAAATTTGAAAATGTAGCGTTCCAAAACATTGTTAATTTTTCCATATGACAGTCTCTGATGATGACCAAGGTTGTTGGAACGAAACATGAATTTAGGGCAATTCATCCATAAATTTAATCCGCGTATAATACAACTTACATAAAAACTTGAAAAAATACATAAAAATCATGAAATAGATAAACTATGTCGGTTAATTTTAATGAAATTTATTTACTGAATTCTCTCTGACTAAAATACACTGTTTATATATATATATATATATATATATATATATATATATATATATATATATATATATATATATATAGATGTAACGTCACCGTGGCCTCTCTGCCCCGTCGCCGTCCTGTCCTGTGACGACCAGTGTTACTTGGTATTGGTCGCGGCACCAAATGTGACGTTCTAACCCTTTGCTGATTCGGATGGGAATCTGGTTAGATTCGGTATCAGCTTTGTTGTTCCCAGCTCGCCTCCAACGTCTGATTACCGAAGTAACTATTTTGATTTCTAGTCTAAACTACCTACGTTGTGATTTGATCTTAGGTATACGAAATCAATCAGTCGCCGGGCCGCAATGCAAACCGAGTCTGAGCAAAGGTATCACCGCACAAGTATATGTAAAAGAAAATAAAGTAACAACTCGAAAAGTTCAAATGTGTTAAAAAAAGAATAACAAATATTTTTATATCTGGTTGCTGAATACAGGTCTGCGTCTTTCTCCCAAACCGCTTATATGGATACGTGACACTTTGCGTTTGTTAGGCGAGTCTTAACATCTTAAGTTGTTCTTTTAAGAAATTGGTTTTTGGTGTATCTTCAGGCGATATTCGTAAAACTTGTTTTGGTGGTGTGAGTCTAAGTCGTTCTTCAAAAATAAATTGTTCTTGGTTAGAAGTTGAAGTCGGGATGCGTGGATATCTTTCAGTCAGCTTCCTGCGTGGCTGGTCTCAGAGCTCAACAGCTTCAACTGCAACTAACATCTCTCTGACTCAACTTCCAACTGCTTTCTGTGTGTCGTCTACTCGCTGCGACTCTGTTTATATGGACGCCGACAAAAACCGGGTGTGGGCTTGTCGTGGTTTAGGGTTCCTTGATAATTTTAAGTCCACAATAAGGATTTTCTTTGTTTTTGGACAGGAAAATTTATTACTTTCCATTTTTGGCAGTGCATTGCTTTTTTTTTTGCTTCAGAGGGGTTCTTAAGGGTATCGTCCTCCCAAATTGTTCCTTTCTCATATTGTTATCTCACACCAATCCCCTCAGAGGGCGTCAACAGGTTTCCCTTCTTTCTCATAGTGGTATCTCACACCAATCCCCTCAGAGGCGTCAGCAGGCCTCCCTTCTCTCTCGCATGATTACCTTCGCCTACCGCTCACGCCATCATTCAGCCAATGAACGCTCAGCAGGTGGGTGTTTGCAATTATCGCTCAAAGGAAAGGAAAGAAATATCTTTTTTTTTTTCCTTCTTTCTCTTCCCCGAGCAGACCTCCCACGACACGTGATGTGGTCCCTAATCTCTATCTTAACCGAATGTCACCTGGACTTTATCCATCGAGATTTTCGCCAGTGGGTGGTTAACTGGACGTATTCGCATTCTGTCGCTAATTATCTCTTCCGATAACAAACTTTTATCATGTCCAGGGTTGGACAATAAAACAGGTGGTCTCTTTCCAAAAACAATGACATCTCCGAAAGATAGTTAATGGTTTATTCTTTCCCTCTCTCTCTTGGTTACCATTATCTCTTAGCATTCTGTCTTGTAGGCCACTTGACCAATTTGAAACTTTCATTATTGCCATGGGCAGATGGCTATCTTCCACTCGCCGCCCCGTAACATAAATTAATTCGACAGATCCAATATCTTACGAATCTCCTATCTTCTGCGAGAGAAAAAATACTTTTTCTTTTCGCAAATGAAAATAAAATCTTTACCACTTTTCTTTGTTAAAAAAAAATAACATCGTTCAGTATGTCTTTTCGTGATAGCTTTTTATCGCCTTAATTATTTCAGCTTCTTCTCGCCTTAATTATTTCTCGCTTTTCCTTTTCACGCGACCGCTGAATAGTGTCACATAGATATATATATAGATATATATGTATGGAAGTTTCATTAAATATGACAGACAAGGTGATTTAAATTCTTATATAATTTCTCATGTGAATTTTTCTTTTCAGTAAATGTATTATATAAAAAAAATGTCCAAATGTTTTTTTCCGAGCAGTTTCCGCTATACATTTAGCCATTTTCAAGGTTTAAATATATTAACTGTTAACTGAAAATAGATTGTTGTATATATATATTTATATAATGATTCCTTTTCAAAACACAGTCAACATATTGTACAGTCCATGGCACTCAGACAAACAACATTTGGACAGTTTTTATATAATTTATTTACTGAAAAGAAAATAATTATCAGATCCCATGAGAAATTATATAAATATTTAATGAAAGCACCTTGTCTGTCATATTTAATGAAACTTGTATGAAAGAAGGATTGTTGCCTAAATACACAATATATATATATATATATATATATATATATATATATATATATTAATGATATAAAATGGCGAATTAACTTCGCTAACTAAATTTTAAAAATGCATTAACCCACTAACTACTCGATGAATATTATGATCCTTGTTTTTTTAAAAATTTTAACCTGTATTATGTCTTCCTTAAATATGCAAGTACTTTCGACAGGTTCTCCGGTCATCATCAGGCATGGAAACTATTTCCTTTTTGCATTATGTTTTTTCGTCTTGGATGCTACCTGAATTTTACCAAAAGAAAATACTTTCCATGCCTGATGATGACCGGAGAATTATATTTTTCGATGTTAAATATTTTCGATATGAGACATTCTCTTTTTTGTGTGTTAGTGACCCAAATGTCTTTCTTGAACTGTCCTGATGAAAGTCGCGAACCCGGAAACGCGTGTAGCAAAATTATGGAAAATAAAGCATATTATATTTAAAAAAAAAATCCACACTACAACCAAAAACGTTTGAGGTTTCTCTCTTCTTTTTAATATACACACATTTCTCTCGTTGGAACTTCTACAACCCCTTCCTTATATATATATATATATATATATATATATATATATATATATATATATATATATAATTGTTATGTAATGGGTGGCATGTGATAAATTTCAGAGTACTGGGGCTAAATGACCCGTTATATCTACATGATATAGTTTGGTCGACCCGGAAAAATCCACAGCACAGCGAAAGGTTTCAAATACGAGACAAAGAAGAAGACAAAAAAAGAAAAAACTAGACGATCGGAAATGACCCCCAAAATAGGAAAAAAAAAAGTTTGACGATCAGATAGAGTCGAACAGTTAAAAACAAAATGTTGAGGCGATACGAACACGGCATAACAGATATAAAGAAAGGAAGACAGAAAATTCGACGGAAGAAGAAAGAAAGAAAAAATAAAGTAACTATGAACTGAAAGTCTGACAAAATCGACGTTAATCGAGTAGAAAAAATAACTACAGGGAATTGATAGACCCTAAAAAGGAGAACATTGAAAGAAAAGTACAAACCACCCCCCAAAAAAACAAAACAAAAAAATTTAACGAAACACATAGGTGCTCTATCTTTCCTCTCCCAGTGCATTGTGGATTACTATTTCATTTGTTTAAAAAATTTTTTAAAAAAAGCAAGAGGTAAGAAATAAATATTTTATAAAACAGAATCCCAAGTGTTTAAAGATTTTCTTCAGGGTAACGCAAAGTCGGTAACAAACTCGTTAACAAGCGAATGATACCTGAAGCGAATCAGTCCTTTAGTTAGCACGGATGATGTCCATTACGAGGTTTGGACGGAGAAATACTTTACAATGAGTAGGGCCAGCGAGGAGGAGAACATTGAAAGAAAAGTACAAAAAAAAAAAAAAGAAATTAACGAAACACGTAGGTGCTCTCTCTATCTTTCCTCTCCCAGTGCATTGTGGGTTACTATTTCATTTGTTTAAAAAAAAAATTAAAAAAAGCAAGAGATAAGAAATAATTCAGAATAATAATTATAAGACAGAATCCCAAGTGTTTAAAGATTTTCTTCAGGGTAACGCAAAGGAGTTGCTCGATGCCTCAAAGTCGGTAAGAAACTCGCTAACAAGCGAATGATACCGGAAGCGAAACGGTCCTTTAGTTAGCACGGATGATGTCCATTACGAGGTTCGGGCGGAGTGCCTTCTGAACGCAGACGATCATGTGCATTAATTTCCTCCTATTCCTTCTCAATGTTTTATCCCTTTGCTACTTTCCCAGGCCATGTTCTGTCATCCACTTGTTTAAGCCCACTATGGATGTCATATGAAATTTGTCTCTTCCTGATGTTAAGGATAAGCCTTGTTTGCACCCTCTTCAAAACATCATCGATGCGCACACATGCAGTCCATGATATCCTCAGCATCCTTCTGTAGAACCATACCTAAGTTGCCTCGAGTCTCTTCATCTTTGAGGGGACCGTCCGACATTTGCTGCCGTAAAGAAGGACAGATGTCACGTAACAGCTCAGTACTCTTTTCTTTGTTACCAAAGAAATCCTCCTGTCTCGTAATACTCTGCATAGCTATTGGGATTCGTCTTTGGGCATCCCAATACGTCTTCAGATCTCAGCGTTGTAGGTAAATTTATTCACAGAGTTATAAGGGAAAACCAAAATGTAACCTGGGCAGACTTAAAGTACATGCTTCGGAAATATTACGGGATGGATTCTAACCATCATGATTTTTTTTTTTTTTTTTTTTTTGCTGTTAGTAAGCAAGGAAGACATGAAGGACTACAGGGCTTTATACAAAGACGATGAGAATGTATATATATATATATATATATATATATATATATATATATATATATATATTGTGTGTGTGTGTGTGTTTTGGTTTGGAAAGATAATTAAAGCTATTTGTTCAATTTTGTGGTTGATTGTTGTAGTTTATTCTAACTATTAATTTGGCGGGAGCAGTTTTTAATTTGTTTATTATTTCATGTATTTATTTGGATTGATTATCTTTATTTGTTTTTTCTAACGGTTAATTTATCGGGATTGGTTTGTTAGTTTGTTTATTTATTTGGATTAATTTATTTTACTTGTCTTTTATTATTTATTTATTATACTGTATATTTTTTCCCTCTTTTCGGTTTTCGATTTTTAAGTAACGTAGTATTTTTTTATCATTATATAACAGTTATGGCTATATTTTTCGTCCAATTTTTGTTTTAATTTTTATAGTCTAACTAATAACTTTTTACAGTCTAAATTAATATTTTGGTCAGAGGTTATAGTGGTTCCAACGAGAGAATAATGTGTATATAAAAAAGAAGAGAAGAGATGTGCCGCAAAGGTTTTTGGTTGTAATGTGGATTTTTTAAAAAAATATTATGTTTTATTTTCCATAATTTTACTACACGTGTTTCTGGTCTCGCGACCGTCTTCAGGTAAAAGCGAAGATTTCCACATATTAAAAATAATTAATTTTTTCCTCATGTTTTTCAATGTTAAATATTCTCGATATGAGACATTCTCTGTTTTTGTGTTAGTAATCCGAATGTCTTTCTTGAATTGGCAGTGAAAAGTTCTGAGCGAAGGGTCATAAAACAATTAAGGTTGGTCCAAGAGAAATGATGAATTACTTATCAGCATTATATATATATATATATATATATATATGAAGACAGAAAAATAATTTTACCACTTTTTAACAGATTTACCTGGTATATATATATATATTTACATACACACTATATATATACTATTTACATACATACTTCCTGAGGTTACCCATCAGACATGAAAAAGCAGTCTAGAGATTATGACCGTAAATAACCTTCAGCATTAAGCCCAAACAAAATAAACTAGGAACGGTTGGATTCCTCTTCTCCATTTTCCTAAATCCCCTTGTAATCTACGGACATTACCCGCCAAGGGGCAGTAATTATAAAGAGAAGAATTTATGAAGTACAATAGTGCTAATTATTTACCCTACAACGAAATGAGGTTAAGTGAATTGCTGCAACAGATCAAGATCAATCGTTTCTTTCACTGTAGTTTTGACAAAGAAAAGAAAAAAGTTTTGTAAATCTTAAATGTTGTCAAGTCCACGAAGACCTTAACCTTTTTATGATAGTAGCGCCTGTCGGAAGAAGATTCATGAGTTAAAGGTTGCTTTCGAGAGTTCGCCGATTCGGAAAAAAAATCCTTAAAAAGTGCCCCAAAAGGTCATGTTATGAAACTTTTGGAACATGTAGGTGACAGCCATGACCTTACTTTCGATGTTTATGGTAGGCTTTGATCGAGCAAAGCAGGAATATTGAGTCAGATGTATATAAACCAACTACGATATGACCTTAAATATTAATAATTCATGTTACATTTATGGGAATGGTTGAATGTCTCGTAGTGGCTTGAAAAGACATAGAAACCCAGGAAAATATACCAAATAACGGCAAAATTTATATGACGAATGTCTGCCAAATTTATGGTCCATGTTTTAAGTTTATTCATTTAAATACAACTAAGATTTACAATGAGATCTTGGAATCGGGAGTGGAAGATATATATATATATATATATATATATTATAAATTTGTGACTGGCAGGGATAATTCCAAGGAAGTTCTTAATCCAGGGAGAACTCACTGTAGACTGGAGAGCATGATAATTTACTAAGAGATGAATATATAGCTATTTACGAAATAAATTATAGCCGAAATGAATATTTACGGTTTTCTTCTTGAATATATATATATATATATATATATATATATATATATATATATATATATATATATATATATATATATATATACAGTAGCGTCCAAAACTAAGGGACAAAATTTTAAAACCTAATATTTGTTAGAAATAACAACTGTGAAAAGTTGAAATTTTGACAACTGGTAGTCGTTATCATCCATAATAACATACTAAAAACATTGTTCAAGATCATGTTGTACCAATCATACAGAATTCAGGTTCCGATAGGGCTACCTTTATGCAAGATAATGCACTATGTCACAAGGCAAAGGTGGTAATGAGTTACCTTAGCGAGCAAGATTTGGAAATTATGGATTGGCCAACGCAAAGTCCTGACTTAAATCCAATAGAAAATATTTGGAAGACCTTAGGAGTGAAAGTTATGGAAAGAAATCCCACTAACACGGAGGATTTGTGGGTGAAGCTTCAAGAAGAATGGTCTAAAATTAGTATCGAGGATTGTCAAGAACTGATTCGTTCTTTTAGTCGAAGATGTGCATCTGTCATTGAGAGCAAGGGCTCATTTACTAAATATTGATTGTACATGTATTTTTATTGTTTTTTTGCCGTTTACATTGTTTTTCTCAATTTTGTCCCTTATTTTTGGACGTTCCAAATTTGAAAATGAATAAATAATTGTTATAATTCTTTTTCTATCCTTTGCAAATGATTCAAATTTTAGTATGTTATTATAGATGATAACGACTACCAGTTGTCAAAATTTCAGCTTTTCACATTTGTTATTTCTAACAAATATTAGGTTTTAAAATTTTGTCCTTAGTTTTTAGTTTTATATATATATATATATATATATATATATATATATATATATATATATAAATTAACTGATTTAAAATATGGTTCGTTCGCTACAAGGGAATAATGATCTTTCAAAAACGAAGCTAAAAACATCAAATTTCATCTTCAAGCAATTTTTGGAATCAAAATTCGCTTGAAGATGAAACAGAAATAATGCTTTTAATTTAATTATATCATTAAACTTGAAGTGTTTGAAACATGGTAATTCCTGTGTATCGAACGAACGATATTTTAAATTAGTTAATTTACAATATTTATGCTGGGTAAATTTAGCACTGTTTTGTAAAAAATAAAAATATCAACAAGAACACCGGATTATATATCTTATTGTTCTTTCTTTTTCTTTTTTATATATATATATATATATATATATATATATATATATATATATGTGTGTGTGTGTGTGTGTGTGTGTGTGTGTGTAAGATATCACACATTGAATGCTTGTGTAGAAGGAAAAAATGTTTATTTAAATATAAATTAAGACGGCTAATAATCGTTTATTTTAAATATAAAAATATAAACCCTGTCTATTTTAATTAAATCTTTTTAAAACAAAAAACAGAAAGACAAATCAAAATAGAAAAAGTAATAATGCGCTCACTTTTTGTTAACCAGATATTTTTATTAAAATTTAAATTATGTAACGGTCAGACTTAGCACCTGAAGATTGCGTCGTGCATGAAACTCTGAGTCGTGCTACCCGTGAGGAAATATATATATATATATATATATATATATATATATATATGATTATTATTTATAAAAAAATTATAAGTATGTTATAAAATCACTACAAAAATAGCCATTTTGTTTCAACACACTCGGTGTCTTATCAATTGATGATGTTGAAGATAAAATAAATGGTTTTAAAAGTTTCAGATTAATTAACGATCCTACACTAGGGGGAAACATTGTTACAAAAGCTAGAATAACCAATCAAAAACCAAGTATAGAAAGATTCAAAAGCTTGACAACGAAATCATGTTATAATAGCTATTCAGATCTTTAAAATACGTGTAATTTTAAAAATAATTTATACTAACCAATAATCATAAAATTATATTATAAAATTTAATATTAAAATTAAAAACTGGCAATTTTAAAATCCAAATTTAATCACTATTAAGTTTAAAAACTACAAAATTATTGAGAAAAGAAAAAATATATATGTTTATTCAATTCATTTCTTCGTTGAAATTACGTTCGACAAGACGCTACAATATATCCGGTCATTTGACAATACGTGTATATATATATATATATTATTCTAAAGTGTGTAAATGTGATCTTAAACTCACGCGCAAAACAACAAAAACACAATCAGATTATAATACATAAGCACCCAGATATATTTAGATATATATATATATATACACACACACACACACACACACTCACACACACACAAAAAAAAGGCGACGAGACAGGATCATCACTACAACCCTTTATGAAAAAAGGAAACGGGTAAACCAACACCTACACACACACACAGTTAAATGTGAATACACTCTACATACACATAGACACCGATAGATACACGTACACACATCCACAGACAATACAATAGACAATCAGATACCACAACCAATAAATATTTAAGACTTAAAGTATCATTAAATAAATGCTAACCACTTATTAAATTATAACTTAAGGGAGCAAATATGCAAATATAAAAATGGTTAAAAATAATATTATTTAACATATTAAAACGAAAATTCCCAAACCACAAATATCAATAAAAATATATTTTAATCATATAAGTAGATAATAGTTTCATTATATATTAGGCAAAGAAAAACAGGATAAAGAAACCCACAGATACATATATATATACACGCGGCAGCAAACACAAATTAACACACATAAACATACACTCATACATACATATACATACAGAAATACATACATATAAATATATAAACATAAACATATCCGCACATATACATATCTATGATAACAAGTACACATGCAAACACATATACATATAAACATACATACACACATATATACACACATTATTTTATGCACACATACTCACATATATAAAAACAGTAATGACATACCAAAGTTTCCATACCCACACATACACACAAATAAACTCATACATAATAGGTGCCAACACACACATATACATCCACGAACATACATAAATATATATACACACATACATAACATATCTTAATCATATAAGTAGATAATAGTTTCATTATATATTAGGCAAAGAAAGACAGTAAACAGACGGGTCATAGGCGAACACACACACACGACTTAAGAGACGGAAATGAGGTTATAAAAAAAGGTTATAGTTGATAGGTATCAGATGTCGAAAATATCTAGGTCACCTACGAACAAGGGTTGACCGATTTCCGCTTGTCCACAAAAAATGGAATTTTGTTATCAATGGATGTCACCAAAAGAAGAAATCCATTGTTGAACATTGACGAAACACAGACGGTCTTCCCTGGGTGTAAAGAATTAAAAAAATCCCACACAAGAAGTTTTCACTGGCTAAGTTTTTTTTTTCCTTTGACAGAATAAACGTTTGCCCTGTGATAATAAAGATTTTTTGTTATCAACACATGGGCCGAAAGGAAAATGAAATATTTTTATTTTTGCTTTAGAGACGCCAGGTAGGCTAGGAAAATTTCTTTCTTAGATCATGTCCAATTAGCGATGAACTGCCTGACAAACGCCACGTGTTAAAACCGAGGATTGTCACCTCGGCCGCTCATGATAAGGACGATTTAATTAATTTTTTTTTTTTTAGTTAAGCAAGGTATTTCTTTCCCAAAACAAAGCCACGGGTTGTTCACGCCCGACTAAGACGTCATTGGCCAAGTGGATCACATGACGCACGAAGGAGGAGGAAAGATACCCGACCAGGACCTCATTGGCCGAGAGCGGTCACGTGACGCACGAAGAAAATCAGTCGACGCCTCTATCCAGAGTGTAAGTATGAGAAGCCGATACGAAGAAGTGGGGGAAGTTAGTGCACGCCCTCAGAAGCACAGTAAGAGAGTGGGAGGAGAAAAGAGTTACCAAAAATGGAAAAGAGTGGAAAATCCCTAACCAGAAATAAGAAGGGTGGATACGTATTTAGAATTATCGAAGAACCCCTGGCGCCGACAGACCCACCCCAGTTTTGACGGCGTCAATAAAAACGAAGCCCCACCAGACAGAAATCAGTGCAGCCGCGGACGGCAGGCGGAGTTGAGCCGCGGACGGCGGGCAGAGTTCGTTCGCCCCTAGCGGACAGAAGAGGCCAGTTCGTTTGGCCCTGCGAGAAGAAGTTCGTTCGACCCAAGCTGGCGAGAAGAAGTTAGTTCGCGCACCGGCGGCAGAGATGAGTGCCCAGTAATTCAGACTCTGGAGAGAAGAGTTTGAGCCCCGGACGGCAGGTAGAGAAGAGCTCAGACCCTGGAGAGAAGAAGTTGAGCCCCGGAAGGCAGGCAGAGAAGAGCTCAGACCCTGGAGAGAAGAAGTTGAGCCCCGGACGGCAGGCAGAGAACAGCTCAGACCCTGGAGAGAAGAAGTTGAGCCCCGGACGGCAGGCAGAGATGAGTGCCCAGTGTTGAAACCACATCAAGATAGCTGACCAAGATTCACGCACACTTTTGGACTCTTCAACCAAGAACAAGTAGTTTGAAGAGTGACTTATAACCAGACCACAGAAATAAGTTTTTCGACTTCCGTCCAAAGACACACCGAAACACAAATTTCTTAGAGAGCAGACAACTTGAAGCGTTAGAATTTGCCTAGCGAAAGCGTCGTGCCACAATCCACAGAACGGGTCGGGAGGTAGACACAGTCCTATGTACCGAACAACTAGACATAAAAAGTTTGTTACCTTTTTCTTTGATACTTTGAACTTTGTGAGTTTTCATTTTATTTTCTTTTATACATATTTGTGTGTTATCACCCCCGTTGAACTCAGCTTGCATTACGGCCCCAACCCCTGTTTGATCTCGTCTGTCTAAGATCAATTCACAACGTGGGTAGGCAGACTGGAGATCAGTGCAGTTACCCTGGTAACCAGGCGTTGGAAGCAGGTTGGGAACGGCGAGGCTGGTATCAATCTAACCAGATTCCTACCCGAATCACCAAAGGGTTAGAACGTCACGTTTGGAGCAGCGACACCCGGACGGGGCAGCGAGGAGCGAACAGCTGACGCCGCGGCGAAGACGTCACAACTGGCGCTGTGGTAGATCAGGATAGAACGTCACAGTCGGCGCTGCGACCGGGGGAAGACGTCACACTGCGCTTAAATTCATAAAGTCTAGGTACCAGAGAGGAAAGTTCACCAGAACGGTCACCATGAATGTATTTGTAAAAAAAGACACAGGTAAGCTTCATCATGGCGAAAAAAGCACATTCAAACAATTAACATGAAAATCTTTCTCTTTTTCAAGATATTTGATCATCAATCAATTATGTGCCGTGCATGATACACGCTTAGGCGATCATGTATCATTCGATACATGACTGACGAGGCAGATTTTTTTCCTGCAGTAAACCAGTTGCTATAGAAAACGGTCTGTCCTGCTATTTACCCATAGTTGGTAGGGGTGGGGAGGAGGATTCCAGGTATTAGCATGTAAGTGAATGTAATGGATTCGACTAGAATTCGAACTCGGCTCTCCGATTCTTCAGCCCGAGCTATCCATTACACCACCACACGTCCCACTATTTGAACATAGGAAAGTTTAATTTTCATTTTGACATTATTTAGAGATGAGTTAATAGAACTAAATACATGACGCTGAAAGAACAATTTTAGAAATATTTAGAAAATTTAGCCAATGAAATTTTCAATTTAATCAATGCAATTTTCAATTTAATCAATGCGATTTTCTTGCGGGGAAAATATTAGGACACCCCCACACGTACTTCTACTTAAAATGCATTAAATTAGAATCATCTGCTCCACATCAGCTGCAAATGAAGGGGCCATGTCTTATTTAAGTCTCAGAAATTTAGTTTATTTTGTTACTGATTGTTGTACTTGATGGATATCTCTATGGCGCATCCAGATCTCCCCGAGCCCTTCAAAACAAAAATAGTAGATGCATGTGAAGAGATTTAACAAGATTTCCAAGCAATTAGAAATTAGCAATTCCACCTCCTGAAAAATAATTTACAAGTGGAAGACATTTAATATAACTGCTAATATGAGCAGGTCAGGCCGTCCAAGAAAGTTCAGCTTAAAAGCAACACACAAGATTCTTAGGAAAGACCCCTTAAAACCCAAAATATCACCGCGGGCTGTACAAATAACATTTGTTGTCAAAGTATATGCATTTACTATGAGAAAGTGTGATTTAATGTATTACTGGTAATATTTTCCTTTAAAAAAGAATTGCTGCTAATATATTTTTTCCTTCAAAAATTTATTGCTGGTAATGTTTTTTTCAACAAAAATTCATTGCTGGTAATAATTTTTTAGAAAAAAATCCATTGATGATATTAAAATCTATTTTTATATTTTAATAGTGTTTTGACCCCAGTTTGGGGGTTAACGATTTGACCATAGTTAGGACCATAACAGGTGCTACCACCCCGGGTCAGAGTGGAGCTGGGAACACCAGCAATTAAGAGGTAGTTCCACGCTCCTCAAAACCTTATAATCAGAAGACTTGCTGTTGGCTTTAGTTTATTGTCTCACTCAGGATGCCTCATTTGGTGGCGTTGTGGGGGGGATCTTAACCTTCTGCAGAGTTGCAGTTGGGGTATTCTGAAGCCTCAGTCGACAGGGTGGGTAGAATTGGTATTAAACAATGGATATTGATAAAACATTCAGGATATATATATATATATATATATATATATATATATATATATTTGAATAAAAGACAGACCACGTTAAGATTCCATGTAATAAGCTATTCCACCATAACCTCTTTAACAGGGTTCTGGATCATCAGACTTTACTTCCAAAAGCTGAAATGAAAAATGAAAAAGAAATTCACACGTTTTTACGGACCTCATCAAGTATACGCAAAGTTAACGAAGTGAGGAAGTGAGGTGGGAGAGAGGATATGAGTGTGTCATATGTATCATTTTAGTTTCCTATTTTAACCCCAGTGTGTCGGCTGGATGTTGCTCAAATTTAACGCGTCTTGTCTCTAGATAAAGGTGGCTAAGGGGTGAATGATAAGAACGACATTAAAGGAAGACGTTACAACAACCCCAATAAATTACACGACAGGTTTCATTCAAATTCTTATACGCTGTCAGTTCGCGTTACTTTAACGTGCATATTTGGGAGGTTAAGGTTTAATAAATATCTAAATTTTAAAACAATCTACGAAGAAATTAATTTGAAATTCGTTGGAGTTTTGGGTACTTTCTATGAAACAGTCGATTGGAAAAATCCATAGACAGAACATTGAAAGAGCAATCCAATTTATATTTAGTAATTTTTTATTTTTTATTTTGTTCCACTAAAACTTTTATCTTATAGCTTGTTAGGTTGACATCTATTCGTTTGATTTTTGTTCATTAAGTAAACTCGTGATTGTTTTTATGTACCCAATTATCAACAGTTATTCCCATTTAAATAATTTTACTCTCCACACTGGGGTAGTATCTTTCAATCTCAATTAAAATACCAATCTAAACTTTCCCTTCGTGCTATTTAAAATTGACTTCCAATTGGAGAATATTAGAGGAAAAATTTGGAAGAGATGTCACTAGCAGAAAATTAGGTCCTTCTTTTACAATTTCTTATCTACATATGTCTTAAACCCCTATTTGTAACCACATACCTATATCTTCTTATATGCCTATGAGTTCCTATATACACCTACACACACATTCACACGAAACGGCCATATGTATATTTCCATCTTTACACATATACACCTGCAGAGAAAACGCACATCCACATGTCTCCATACCTATCTCCATATATACTTATACTTACATATATACATATACACACAAGTACATCTGCATATCCATATATATTCATACGCACATATATATATTTACACATCCATACGTATACACATATACACATACATACACACACCCATATATGCATACATACATACATATACATACACACACATATGCATATGCATACGCAATATGCAGAATATCTACATACCCACATATGCGTTAATTTGCACTTACATATATCTACCCACGTATTTGTCCCTATCCTCATGTCCACCCGTGCATCCACTTATGCCTGCGTTCGAAGACTATCTCAGTATTTAATTACATTATCTATATCTTTACACATATAATATTACCCGATCTTTCATATTTATGGCAAAACATATAAGTACCTATCTAATTGTACATCTCCACACACTCACCCCAAAAAAAAAAAAAAAAAAAAAAAAAAAACCTGGTATGCTTCTTTTTCCGTATAAAAACATATACACGTACATATCAACAGTTGTCTCAGTGTGCAAATACATTATCATAGTTGTATACATACAGTTATGTGTTAGCGTTCACGTGTGCATAGTAATATTTCTAAAAACAAAGGGAATATAAAACATTCAAAATTGCTGTTCCTATATTATTATTTCTCAATGTACTTACTTAGGTTTAGGTTGTTTTTGTGCCGGCATTTAAAAACTAGTTCATTGTGTCTATTTAGTAGTATGTCTGGATCTTTATGTTTGATTATGAAGATTTTCTCCTTCAAACATAAGTTGCATCTGTCTCTGAAGTTTTTGGGAGTTCTGGCTCTTGATATTATTCTCCACTTTATTTGTGGTGTTAGGCCACTCTCCAACAAAAACAATAATGATTTGATAGTGCTGTTTGGTTTTATTTACATTTATTTTTGAAGGATTGGCGATGGTT
>CAHIKZ030000649.1:585000-597500 GCA_903632075.3 Acanthosepion pharaonis
GGGGGATATAGATCCAGGGAGAGCTCTGTGTCAAAAGACAGAGCAAAATTATTATTAATTAAAGAATATGAAGCACTTAAAATCCCATAGGTAATTTTTTTTATTTCATGAGAGCTTTAAAAAACAGAAGCTGTCAATCTTCAAAACCTACAAACAAATTACAAATGATATGGAAAAAATACTCCGGGTTAAAACAAGAGATATTGCTATCTTCTTTAGAGAGTGGGGGGAAAGGTAGAGAGTGTTGACCTATTTTGACAGACTGAACTCAGTATATAATTTGAAGATGGCGGAAGGGTCTTAACGTGTGAATCTGAAACAATCAAGTGTGTTTCTGTCAACAGACCAAATTTTCAATTCTGACATATTTCATTCAACAAATTATTTGTAAATAATATTAAAGAGAACATTTTTAAAGATTTAAAAATTAGCGAAAACATTTTCATAATCTTTTTATGTAATTAACCAAGAAATTTAAATTGAATTAAATGCAGGGAATTTACCTTGATGTAACTTTTCCTTAGTTTTAAGTACATTCATATCCTGCTAAATATTAATAAATATATATCGGATACTCTAGATATAAATATGTTTCTCTGAATATAATTAATAATCATTTAATTCAAATTTCTTAGGTATTTTAATTTAAATTTCTTGGTAAGTGCGACACTGAGATCTGTAGACGCATTGGGATGGCCAAGGATGCATTTCAAAACCTGGGCAGAATATTGCAAGACAGGGGGATTTCTTTGGTAACAAAGAAAAGAGTACTTAGCTGTTACGTGACATCTGTCCTCTTTTACGGCAGCGAAAGTTGGACATCTCTTCAAAGATGAAGAAGAAACTCGAAAAGACGGAGATGTGATTCTACACAAGGATGCTGAGGAGTGTGTGTGTGTGCAACGATGAGGTCTTGGAGAGGATGCAAACAAGGAGGAGGCTTATATTTAACATCAGAAAGATGCAGCTGAAGTTTCTGGGACACGTAATGAGAAAGGAGTGCCTGGAAAATCTGATACTCACAAGTCGAATAGAAGGAAAGAGAGACAAGAGAAAGCAAGTTATGACATAACTGGCGGGCTTAAGCAAGTTGATGATAGAATGTGGTCTGGAGGAGATGACAGAGGGACGAAACCTATTGAGATCCTCAAGGGATACAGGGAAGTGGAGAGCCATGATCGGCTAAGTACTGAAAGGAAACTGCACATTAAAAGAAAAAGAAAGATTTATTAGGTCAAAAGCTTAAAACATCCAATCACAACATAATACTATATAAATAGTCAACTTTGTATTTTAGTATTGACTACATTATACGAAAGCAGTACTTATGTTGGTTAAACGGCCTCTTTCAAGTTGTTTTTAAGATAGAGAATGGGAGATTT
Source organism: Acanthosepion pharaonis (assembly GCA_903632075.3). Lineage (NCBI taxonomy): Eukaryota > Metazoa > Mollusca > Cephalopoda > Sepiida > Sepiidae > Acanthosepion > Acanthosepion pharaonis. The sequence goes on from CAHIKZ030000649.1 coordinate 586,383, forward strand.
CTCACCCCCCATATATATATATATATATATATATATATATATATATATATGAAATGGACAAAGTCTGACAATTATTTTAAGACATTTATAGATACAAATAAGTAAATGCTCTGTTCATAATAAACAGTATGAACAACATTTACCGGCCTGAATGTCCGAGAAATTTTCATAAAAAATTTTCGTCCTCTGACAGGATTCGGACCTGTATCCTATAAGGAAAAGTCAGTTAGCTAAATATTAATTAAATATTTGTATCTATAAAAAGAATGTATAAACAAAAAATATCTTAAAATAATTGTCGGACTGTGTTCATTTCATAATGTGTGACGTCATTTGTTTACATATGGATACGCCCTGAGCAGATATGAATGTACGTGAGAGATTCATGGAAGATTGAAGTTTAAAGACAGTAAATTTGACCTTGCTAACCGAACGCTCCTCTGTGGCCAAATCGGTTAAAGCACTTCAAGCTAAATGACGGTTCCGTATAGGATACAAGTTTGAATCCTGTCGGAGGACGAATATTTTCTGTGAAAATTTCTCGGACGTCCAGGCCGGTAAATGTTGTTTAATACTGTTTATTATAAACAGAGCATTTACTTAAATATTTGTATGTATAAAAAGAATGTATAAACATAAAAATGTCTTAATATATATATATATATATATATATATATATATATATATATATATATATATATATATATATATGTGTGTGTGTGTGTGTGTGTGTGTGTGTGTGTTATTAAACATGAGTAACAAGGTACTATTGTTTTTTTTTTTCACTATGATTTTGCTTGTATACGTAAAAGTGACTACTTTTCTGGACTTAATGAATGCCAAAATTCACCAGAAGATTCCGAGTGCTTTCTGTTTTTGTTGGTTTATCATTAAAATCGCTTACAAGAAAATCATAATAAAGTAATAGACAAAAATAACTTGCCAGGTTTGTTCAAAGAAACATGTATTAAATGGGGATTTCTATCCAAATGCGCAATTATTAAATTTCAATAACGGGCAGCCAACAAGGAAAAATAATTTTAATTTAAATAAAAGCTGACTCCGTTCATTATAATAGTATAACAAAAAATAATCCTTGCTATTAATGGTGAACACTTCTATAAGAAGAAAATAGCACTGAGACAAAACACAAGAAATTAGTTAACGCAGAGATCATCAAACACCTAAGCTTAATGCAACTAGCCGACTGAAACTATGATAAAACGTATATATCACTGGATAAGAATAGAACCCCCCCCCAAATTGTGCAAATATATGAGATTTGATCATTAGATTAAGGAGATGTCTTAGAGAACAAAAACGTATAGCATTCTATGGAGCATTGACTTTCTGTTATGGTGAAACACACCTATTATATAGTTAATAGACTCTACCACCTAATATAAGTCGGAGTACTAATAGAAACGGGAGTCGGTCAGTCAGTCGACTGGCTGATCGGTTGAACTCTCTGCCTTCGGGCAAGGAGGAAACCGAAGGAGGCTACGCCGAAGGGCGGATTCTCTTTCGGGGAGGTAAAACCGACCCTGAACCCGTTTATATGGGTTCAAGGGGCATATTTTTTGCCGAGCCCACGGGCTCGGAGATCCCACGTTAAACCAGCCTTGTGCCACATGATGCTCTCGTGGGGAGGTGACTGAATATCATCAGTCGGTCGGTCAGGCAGTCAGTGAGTCGATGTCGGACGACAGTTAGTTGAATACGAAAGTATCAGCGACCACAACTAGATTTACTCTGCGTAATACTTGTTATATCAAGTTCCTGACGTTTTGTACGTCGAACCTATTTTAGGACCGTTTTAGTACAAATACAAGCCTCCATTGCGAAATCACTCCACAACACTTTCTTACGGCTCACACAGTGATAATATGATTTTGCTATTTCTTAAATAGTCCCGTCAGCACGAGACTTTCATAGGGCTGTCATGCATGGCACTAAATCCACCCAGAATTAAATAAACCCGTGGGATATATACAAGCGCCTTTTAAGATTAATGTTTAAAGGTATATTTCAGCGAATGAAGCCTGTAGGACTTAGCGAGGAAAATCCTTCTTCGAAACTCATTGACTGGCGCTGCTTAATCACAAAGAACTGTACCAAATAACAGAAACCACATCACTTGAGGACTTTCAACAGCAGCAACAACTAAAATGTATATCACATGTAACTCGAATAGAAAATAATGATGTAATCAATGCTGACATTCCACACGACTTTAAAGAAAAGGTTAGGAATGTATTCCTCATCAGTACTGGAAAGAGCTATAACAGTTAGGGAACTCGAGAAACGTATTTGTCTGAGAAAATGTTTTAATAGAAACATTTTATAAATTTCAGGTGACAGTAACACTGGCTGCTAGGTCGGTGAATGCTGAATGTTTCCTTATAAGAAAACCGCTAAAATTAGAAATAAGGAGACCATTTCCGAATGAAAAGTGAATAAAGAAAAGCGTAACTCGACTGAGCACTGCTATTCGGTAAATGACTGTCGAATGTTTCCATATAAGGAAACAGCTAATATTGGCACTATCATTACCATAGCGACAATAATGAATGGCCTTCTTTCAGGAGGCCACTCAGTAAAATGGAAAAAAAATGAAACACTAGGAAAATATCTGAATTTTGGAACAAAACTGAAAGGAAATTGTAACATGAAGGTGATAGTCTGTTGTACTAGAACATACCTATTCTATTGTAATAGACTCTCCCACACATAATAAGTAGTAGTAGTAGCAGTCGCCAGGGGGGTTCCCTGCGTGAGTTCGAATCTCATCCTCGTCGCCAATGTGTTGTAGAGTAGTTTTCACAGTGGAGGCTTGTATTTCAATAAGTCGGTCCTAAAAGGGTTCGACGTACAAAACGTTAAGAACTTGAAATAATAGTCAATCTAGTTGTGGTTGTTGATACTTTAATGCCCGACATCAACTGACACACCAACTCCACTGAGCCCCCTGGCGACTGCTACTACTACTACTTATTATGTGTGGGAGATCTATTACAATAGAATAGGTATGTTCTAGTATAACACAGTCGTAGTTATTATTTGAGCAATTGAAACAGTCCTGGAATTTCTTGAAGAGTAAAAGAAACCATTGAAATGTCAGTATTTTTAAAATCAATGGAATACTGAGGAAGGTACTAGACTCATGAGATCCAATATTCTGCCATTGTCTCCAGGGTAAGCCACAAATAGTGAAAAAGATAACAAATGGTCAATGAGATTCGAAATCCACAATCCAAACAACATTTCACGTTTCCATTCTGAAATCGCAAATGTTGGGATATATTCATCTCAGGATTCAGTGCGACGCTTAGGTATTTGCTAAATCTGCAATATCAGCTTATGTTAAACATCTACTGTATTTGCCTCTCTACTGGAGGAAGTTCGGCGCTAATGGATGCTTTACAACTGTAGCCGTCTCACAGACTTAACGGTTAGTCAATAACGATTCAGGTTCCGTGTTTCAATTCATACAAAAAATCGATCAGTAAGAAAAAACAGAAAAGGATGCGAAAAGGAAAATAGCAGCTACAGAAATATCAGCATTGAATAGCTTTATTTGAAAAGCTTTTCCGAAAAGATTTTGTTATTAAAAGAAAATAAATAAAGCAAGATGAGCAGTTCTGTAGAATTTTTTAAAAAGTCAGTGAGAAAATGCAGATGTGGCAAAAAAGACGGACAAATGCAATTAACTGAACTAGTTTAAGCGAAGGGATAATACATTTTTATGATTTCTTTAAGATAATTTGTTGCTGCTTTGAATGTCATTCGATGTGTCAGGATTTATTGAAAAGATCGATTATGCATTTCAGCTGAAAAAAAAGCGAATTCAGCGACGATGAGTCCGTGAAGTACAGGCGTGAAGAGAGTCCTCTGGGCAAAGAGCAGGTGTAGTGTGACACAAAAAAAATACGTAGCAGGATTCTGAAAACATTTTAGTTTGCCAAATTCTGACGGTTGATTGTCTTGCTTTGTGTCAGTATTCCAACCTTCCTACACCACCAGCTTCTTTCTTTTTACACGCAGTGTCCCTTCATGGCTTAGGCGATCGTGGCTCTCCACTTCCTCCTATCCCTTGTAGCTCTCATTAACTTTCGTCTATCTCCCCCAGACCACGTTCTATTATCCACTTGCTTAAGCCGTCAGGCATGTCATGCGTTGCTTTCCTTTGTCTATCTTTTCCTCTATCCGCCCTGTGAGTATCAGATTCTCCAGGCCCTCTTTTCTCATTACATGTCCCAAAAATTTCAGCTGCCTCTTCCTGATCTTAAGTATAAGCTTCCTTCTTATTTGCATCCTCTTAAAGATCTCATCGTTCCTAAGACTCTCGATCCATGATATCCTCAGCATCCTTCTGTAGAACCACATTCTTATAATTGATGTTTACTCTTTTCTTCTCGCTTTCTTTTACTACCTTTCTTTTCTTTTTATGTAATGTGTCCCTTTAGGACGTAGGCGATCATGGCTCTCCACTTCCTCCTATCCCTTGTAGTACTCATTAAGTTTCGTCTATCTCCCCCAGACTACATTCTATTATCCACTTGCTTAAGCCCGTCAGGTATGTCATGCGTTGCTTTCCCTTGTCTATCGTTTCCTCTATCCGCCATGTGAGTATCAGATTCTCCAGGCCCTCTTTTCTCATTACGTGGTATAGAAATTTCAGCTGCCTCTTCCTGGTGCTAATTATAAGCTTCCTCCTTGTTTCTGTCCTCTGCAAAGTTTCATCATTGCTCACACGCTCGGTCCATGATATCCTTAGCATCAGCTAATTCTTCCTAAACTTCTAGCCAATTCTTGGAAAAGAGCTAAAAAAAGGTTTGACCAGTTCGAAAAACAATGGGGAATACTGGTTTCTACGTGAATTTTAGCGCACAATCAGGACGTGGGTGATCATACCTCTCCCCAATTTTCTGTCCTTTGTAGACTTAGTAAAGGATATTTACCAACCGCCAAACGCGGTCAGATGTGGCACAAGGCCGAATTTAACGTGGGGTATCCGAGCCCGTAGACCTCGTATAAAACAGGGTCGGTTATCTGTTTCCTGAGACGAGACTCTGCCTTTCGACATAGCCACGTCTGGGGATCTTCTCTGCCCGAAGGCTGAGAGTTTGACCAGTACAGCTGGAGACGAATCTCCAAGTAATTGCCGAAGCAAGTCTTGTAGTCTTAGTAAAGTTTCTTTCGGCTATCCCTTTTAGTCCATGTTCTGACATCCATTTACAGAGGTTTGTTAGGTAGTTTACTCGCAGCTTTTAACTGCTCTGGTCACCTTCAATATTTCACGTCAGTGTCAAATTCTCTAAGTCCGTTCTCCCAATTATGTGACTAAGAAATTTCAATTGACTTTTTCTGATTCTAAGTATCAGTGTCCTTTTTGTTGTTAGCATCCTTCTGTAGAGCCTCATTTCTGATGCCTCAGAACTCTTATTAATCTGTGAAGCACTCACAACCTGAAATCATTCAATAGAACTAATATCACTTAAAAGTTTAGTACATTTTTCTTTGTTTGTAACGAAATTTTCCTGTTTCTTAATACTTTGCTTAGTTTTTGGTTTTTTATGTGCTTAAGAGGAATTTCTTAATATGTATACAAGGGCTCAAGATTTGGAATTTTTGGTTCAAAAGACTTCGATGCACCAAAAGGTTCATTGGATGGAGCTGAAGTTTCGGAATTAATAGGTCTACATATATGAAATTAACAGAAATGTACATATAAACAACCACGGTGTGTATAGAGATGACGGTCTAATGATAGCGCCAAACAACTGAAGAACAAATGTCACTGTTAGAAAAGTGCTTTTCAAACTCTTCAAAAGCCTCGGCTTTGAAATAGAAGTCGAAATGAATAAAAAATGTTGTCAACTATTTGGACGAGAATTAAAAAAAACAAACGATAAAAACTTATGGAATACGTAAAAACTGAGAAGCTGGAAAGAAATAGTGTGTACTGACATGCAAAAGAACAAAGAAAGCAGTTCATTTTTAAAAACGAAAATGATCAATTGGCAAACCAAAATGGCGATTTCAAAAGCCTCCTGCGTTGTACAGAGCATTACACCTGCTCTTTGCCCAGAAGATGCCTTTTTCGCTTTTAAACCACATACACACTCTCGATGAGGGTGCGTTTATTTTTGTTTACTGTTTTGGTTCAAATGTAAAGTGGATTTTTTCCCATAAATCAAGCGACAAAAATGTGATCTAAAAATAAACGAACATAAATAAGCGATATAAGATTCTGATAAAGTCTATCAATTCAAAATGTATATTTTTATTTTCCTTGACGTTAAGATTTTGTCCATCAGTGTATGCACACACAACACACACATGCACATGCACATAAACATATATATATATATATATATATATATATATGCATTGAAAAAAATGTGCAAGGTGATTGAAAAAGTAATTAACTACTTTTAGATACTTATAATTTATTTATTAAGTATTTTTTCTACAAGAAATAGATATGAGAGGAAAGCGTTTAGCATGAAGTTTATTTAAAATTTGATATGGTCTTGGTTTGGTTTAATAGATTTTCTCCTTTATCCAACGTCAAAAAAAAAAAGAAAAGTCACATTGTATTAAGTAAGGCTCCTGGCTGGCTATTCATACATAAAATAGTGAGTTACTTTTCAATCACCCAGTCTGTGTGTGTGTATATATATATATATATATATATATATATATCCACACACACGCGCGCGTACACACACACCCACACACACACACACACACACACACACACACACATATATATATATATATATTTCTTCCCTTTCAACAAGATCCAAAATGAAACTGCTCGCAAAAAATAACGGCAAAAATCCACGCTACTTTCGATTTGTGCACCCTTTTTAATCCCGCAAAACTTTAATAATATATATATATATATATATAGTGAGAGAGAGAGAGAGAGAGAGAGAGAGGGAGAGAGAGAGAGAGATTAAGAATTGCACATTTTGTAAATTTGTTTTTTAAATTTTATCTATTTTTTTAATTTTTTTAAAAAAGTTCAAACAAAAATATATCAAACAAAATTTTTTATCTTTTCTTTATCGACATGTTAATAAAAGAAGCTACACCCCAAATCTGTTGAACACAACTTTAAAAAAAAGTAAAGATAAAAACCTTCGTTGTTTTTTTCATAAAAATAAATAGATAAGATTTTTTAAAAAGTCCCCAAACAATTAGTGTGCTTCTCACCTTTTGTTACCTTTTTCCATTCATACAGTCAAAATTAAGGACTGAAAATTTAAATATATATCGACAGAAAGAGAATTAAATAATAAAATTGACAAACGAAGTGGTAAAAATCGTCTTTGAGGACCCCAATAAATGCTCAGTGATTGACAGTTGAGAAAATATTCATATTTGTAAAAATCGTGTGACCAATGGCTGTCCTCCATACGGTCTACCAGGTGTAAATTTAGTCCACAATCCACACAATCCTTACGATCCTGAGGATACGAGGATTGTGTACTAAATTTACACATATTAATATGACTAACAGACCAAGAGATACACACAGGCATAAACACATACACTCAAACACACGCAAACTCAAACACACACGCACAGTGAACACCTCGAGGCGATGTAATGGTTAGCAAGCTTGTCTCGCTAGAACAATTACGACTGAGCAGTGAGTTCGATCCTCACTGGGTGCCCCATACTAATGGCCTTGTGCCACATCTAAGCAACACTTGAAAAATCAATATAAACACACACACACACAGGGGGAAAGAGCAATTATGACTGAATAGTGAGTTTGATGCTCACAGGGTGCACGATACATTCGGACGTGTCACATCTAAACTACACCAAAAGACCCAAAGAGGAGAGAGAGAGAGAAGGAGAGAGTGAGAGAGAGTGAGAGAAAGATTGTTAATTTCAATAAAGAAGTAAAGTTTTTAAGAGAAAATATTTCTGATTGTCATCGTCTGCATATATCCTGCCCAGTTTCCGTGATAAGCAGCCCCACAAAGCCTTGCAACTCACTTTCCAATCCATCATCGTACAGACCCATTAGACGCTGGACGGAGCTTTTAAGACGACGATCGCCGACTTGTGGATCAACACGCGCAGCGTCTAAACTTACATCAAACGACAAATCAACGGTCATTCTTCTGCTGCTTTCCTCAAAACAAAGTTATATTGACACAGAATTATGCCCACAAGCACTTACTGTTAATGGTTATTTATTGCTTGTATTGCTGATGGAAGTCGCTTCCCTCTTCACTTTTTATTTTCCTTACTGCTGAAACTTATTCCGTTGTGTGCTAATTAGAACACTAGGATGAAATTTGGCAAATTACCCTTCGGAGGTATATATTATCAGCTGTAATGTTGTTGGTTTTCAGAGTGCTTCAGAAACAGAGAGCTATTATATATGCAGATTACTGCTTGATCATTTAAAGAAAGAGTCAAATTCTCTGTAATTTAAATCTGACTTTGAATTTGGCGTTTCGTAGATGACTGGCTTGACCTTTAATGTCGTTTCGTATTGCATAAATGCATGAACAGTCTTGGAGTTTTGTTTGTTGGTGCAAAATTCCTATCAATATTTTTTACCCAATGTATCCGTACTGGGTAATACGATAAACTACATCCGCGTCCTGGGTAAGACGATAAAGTACATCCAAAAGCAATGCCACTGGTCAGGAAATTTTGAGAGTGGAACCACCTCTTAATTGCTGGTGTTCCCAGGTTCACCCTGACCCGAGGTGGTAGCATCTGTTAGGGTCCCAGCTATGGGTAAATAGTTAACTACGAAACCGCGGTCAAAACACTATAAAAAGTGTAAAAAATAGGTTTTAATACCAGAAATACTTTTTAATTTCGCGCATGCGCGTTGTTTTTAATTTTGTCGACTGCATATTAAAGCAGGGTCAGTTGGACAGCCTCTGTGAGTAAAGTAACACCATGACGTAATTCACTCCGCCAGAAATTTGGAAACGACATGCTATACTGCTTGGCATTCGCACCGGAAGCTCTAATACGAACATTTCAGAGTGTTTAGGTGTCAATCTGAGGACAGTACAAAGAATTCGGAAAGAGTTGGATGAGTTTAATAGTGATTCCAAAGATACGACTGCTCGGCATACTCACTCTGATCGTCCTGATAAGAACCCCAAGGAAGCAAACATCAAGTATCTTGAGGATGTGGTGCAGCCCTGAGTCAAGAGGATTCTGCACCATGCCACACAAGCAGGAGAACCCAGTCATGGCTGTCAATTTCTGCAACATCATCCCTTTCATCTGGCCACCTAAATGCAACCATTTTGATTATTAGGTTTGGAGCATAGTTGAGCACAAACCCAACAAAATTCCTTGTAACACCAAAGATGAAATGAAGGCAAGGATTATGGCAGCATTCACCAACTTAAACGAGGAGACCGTCCAGAAGTAGTATATATATATATATATATATATATATATATATATGTGTGTGTGTGTGTGTGTGTGTGTATCGAAATAATTCCATTCACTTAAGTGAATGATTTGTTTAAGAAGTTTGGTTGTAAGTTTCTAGGAAGTAAGTTGCTTGACACTCATACGTGGAAAACGACTGGAGAGTCCTATATATATATATATATATATATATATATATATATATATATATATATATATTATATATATATATATATATATATATATATATATGTGTGTGTGTGTGTGTGTGTGTGTGTGTGTTTATTTTTTTTTATATCTATACTATAGCACTGGGAGGTGTAAAAACAGATAATACAATTTGTGAAAAAAAAATATTAGAAAAACTGATATTTGGGGAAAAAATCAATAAAAAAATAAAAGCCTAACAACATCCGTATTGCTTGAAAATAATCAAGCAGCACTGCAATGTCTAGCCAAAAGAAAAAAAATACCGACAGTTGATACATAGTGCTCAATACACTAAGAAGAACAAAATTAGAATACCTCAAGAGCCAGAACATATCTATGTTTCACCTATTGGATTATCGGGATAATTTGACTCAGAATTTTGAGTCACAATTATCCTGATGATATGGTAAGTGAGACCTAGGAAGATAGATTCGGCTCTTTAGGTATTATATATATATATATATATATATATAGCAGCATGTCCCGGCGTTGCCCGTGCTTGATTCAAAAATCGTACGATTCATACAGCAATTGCTATCACTTGACTTAAAATATTTTTGCCCTTCCTTGCCTTTAAAGGAGTGCCCTTTGACGTGCTGATGTTGCTACATGCCTTACTTCTTGCCTATCTTACACTGCGAATTTTTTCTAAGCTCTATACTAAACATTAAATCGGTTACGAAAAAAGAACTAAACAAAATGAACACAAAACGATCAACTTTAAAAAAAAAAGGACTCGTAACTGGAAAAAACGAATGAAAAAAAAATGTTAAAAACAAATACTTTTTCACACCCAACCCAGTTCTGCGGAATCAGAATCAAAGTTGAATTTAAGCAAGCGAATGAGCCAATTGGAGTAAAGTGCCATGCAGATTTAAATTTTTCCCGCTTGTGACGAATGTAGATATCGATTTTTTTGCATGCTAGTTAATATTCGTGTCAGTCATCTGTTGGTTCTCATGCTGGCCAATAGAACCTTCCTGCCTATTTGTGGCAGCCAGCTATAGGCTCTCACCCTGGCCAGTACAAAATGGCCGTAAACTACATGAAAACTGCCGTAGAAGCATGAAAAAATCGATTATTTCCACTATCGATGGGAATTGGGAAATGCAATGTCGATCTTGGCCTTTTCACTCTTTTGGAGCATGTGCATGTAAATTTTGGTTCAAATTCCTCGAAAATTACGGCCGTGCATTCGTTACACACACACACACACACACACGTCCTGCCTTTTATATACATATATATATATATATATATATATATATATATATATATATGTGTGTGTGTGTGTGTGTGTGTGTGTGTGGATGTGTTTGAGTGTGTGTGTGTGTGTGTGTGTGTACTCACTGTAACTCAGGACTGTTCAGCATTAGTTGCAGGGAGTGTGTGCCAAATACCATCTTGAAAAATCGAGTGTTTACATGGTTTCTTTTATCCAGATTCGAACTCCGATCACTCTTGCCACCGAGATAT
>CAHIKZ030000649.1:602500-630000 GCA_903632075.3 Acanthosepion pharaonis
TTAAATGTAACCGCCTCTTCTACTCCAACAGCTTCTTCTCCCGCACTTCCCGACAGTGGAACTCCCTTCCTCTTACTTGCTCCCCTGATAGTTAAAATCTTCAAATATTTAAATGTAATGTCAATCGACATCTTCTAATACCTTGATCTTGATCCCCGTCCTGATCTTTATCCTTTCCTTAAAAATCCCTCTCTACTCTTACTTTCATTCTCTGTAACCCCTTGCGTGCCAGTGACACTCCCACATATATATATACATATATATATATATTTGTATGTGTGTGTGTGTGTGCGTACACCCCCCATATATATATATATATATATATATATATATATATATACACCTTGATCTATTCCCCGTCCTTCTCTTCATCCTTTCCTCTATCACGCCTCTTTACTCTTGCTCTTACTTTCTGTAACCCCTTGCGTACTAGTGGTACACCCGCCTTGCTTGGGAGTGAAAAGCTTAAAAAAAGAAAAAAAAATGTTCATTTCCACTTGTAAAAACACCTCGCAATATGAGGCTGTCACCCACACGATATTCATTTGGGGTGGTTTTCTTCAGCTTGAATAGGGCCCACTTTCTTACCCCGTCAACATGTGGCTGTCACGCCCATCCACTTTATAGTTGGGATGTTTTTCAAACTTAAAAAAAAAAAACGTATGTAATTATAGTTAAATAGTTCAATATTTCTTTCATCAGATAAGAGAAAATTTCTTTATGATCTAAGATCATTGTCTTCTTGTGTAGTTGCAAACTGTAGTCTAGACTTTTATGGCAGTTTTGGAGAATTTCTTTCTTGCTGAGCACCTTTCAAGTCATGACGATCTAAAACTCGTTTTACTTAGACATAGGCAGTTTCTTTTTTCTGATTCTACCAGCATCTTCACAAGATCCTTTGCTGTTTCTCCGCGTCTGTTATTCTATGATAACCAGTATTAATTATCTCTTCTATGTTATACTCTTAAAATAAAATAAAGATCCTTATTCACCTCAGACAAGGAATCTTTGCAATGATTATGTTGGGCGTTGAGAAATTTGAGTTTAATTACGATTTATATAAACACCTGGATTCACGTCAAATTATGTGTCTCAAATTATATAAAAAACGCAACTACAGCACCTTGTCAGACGTTTTCAACGAAACTTGCATATATATATATATATATATATACTGTTTCGCTGTATTACAGATCATCAATATCTATAGACATACGATTGCTTCAGGCGAGACCGAAAGCCGACCCATTTGGCATCATTTGGAGATTCTAACCCCTAGGCTATTGGTGCCCGGCAGAGAAAAAAGCAAATTTTTGCGTATTTATTTTTTCATAAACACGCCACTGACATAGAGAATTCAATATAATTGTAAGGAATGATATATTAATGGGTAAAAGTACTCACTATCAGAGATAGAGTGTATGTAGATATAAAAATATAAAGGAGGCACTTCGATCAACTTCAGGCGTTGACAGTCCGTTTCATGCTTCAGCGAAATCTTCAGACCATATATATATATATATATATATATATATATATATATATATATATATATATATATATATATATATATTCAGTTATATCTATATTCAATAAAACACACGAAACAGTTTTTGTTTTTGATTATTCTTGATAAAGTAAATCGTGATGTAATTTATTTTTAATAAATGACCAAAAGGCAAACACTTACCTAAGCAGTAAATAACAGTTCTCAATGCATAGGCTATCCAGACAGTAAAAAACGCGTTGCTACTCAAGTTTCACACCCGCGCGACCTTCAGGTGACCAGAACGCAAATGAATGAAGGACAGACCCAGCATACATAAGCAGATTGTTATTTGTTTATATATATATATATATATATATATATATATATATATATATATATCCGGAGTGAAACAATAGTGCTTGTTGTTAGCAGTTTGGTGAAGAATGGATGGGGTGTTGAATGTTGGCTAGTCTGGGAAGATTCCTTGCCGATAATCCCTCAGTGTGACTAGCCATCCGATTGTCCGATTGCTACAAGCTAGGATCGAAACCTGACCGATTTGGCGTTAGTCAGAGATTTTACTATGCGAAATATATATGTATGTGTGTGTGTACGCGCGCGTGTGTGTATGTGTGTGTGTGTGCGTTCGCAACAGTAATAAATAAAGTGGAAACTAGGTTCACGCATTTAATTCGTTCCTGAAGGCTGTTCGTGACTCGAAATGTTCGTAAACTGAAACTGTTTCCCCCATAGGAATCAATGTAAAATGGATTAATCCGTTCCTGAACCCTAGATGATTGCTTATTTAAGCTTTTACAAGAGTACTTTGCGCATAAGTTCATTTATAAAACTACTGAAAACCATTAAATCTGACACACAAAAACCGATAAGCACAATATTAAACATAAAATATAGACAACGTATCGTACTTGTATGATGTCATGAGTAGAAGCTGGTGAGGAAGGGCGAGGTGAGAGCTGTTATTGTTGATAAGGGGTGGGGGTCGCCTTCCATAAAATGTGTTAGATAACTGTCTTTCTGGGGTTTCTTCTCTTTCTCCTTTCTGTCTCTGAGCACCATTCGACTCTTCTTGAGACTCACTGGGCTTCAGTCTCACTCAATTTTTGTCCAATGAGATTTGCTTTTGTCTATGTTTGAAAAATGTTTTTAAAGCGAAACATAGCATTGTCATTGAAAATGTTTATGCTGTGACTTGCTAATGTTTTAACAGAGGGTGATATCGTTCCACGAAATTTTGCACCTTACCCCGATTTTGTATTGGGTTTCGTTTATAAAAGAAAAGAAAAAAAAATGCCGACCAGGGCATATCTAGAAGCTAATATTTTAAGGGCTTTTATTTGTAATTATAGTACTCGACACCAAGAGAAGTAGCTTTAATAGTAATAAATAAAAATTAAATATTCGTACACAGACTTCGTGCAGATTACATCTACTTATCAGAAAACATTATTTTAGAATTATATATATATATATATATATATATATATATATATATATGTAAAAATATATAGAAAATAGGAAAGAACTCGTTAGGTAAATAATTCAAAGTTCTTTAGTATTTTTGTTATTATTTTAAAAAATAGTGCTCGATACAAAAGTAGAGCATAAATATATTTGGAATCATATTTTTAAATAATTATAATATATATATATATATATATATATATATATATATATATATATATATATATATATGTAACGATTCCTCATGTCTAGACCTGGTATCCTCAACGCACGCAGAAAAGCACTGGACAGCCGTTTCATCCTTTTTGGGACTTAGCTGGGACATTCTTGAGTCTATAACGCCAACCATCACGGTCTCGCATCAAGGCCGGGAAATCATTAGTGCGGCATTCTGTATCTTAACTTAGCTGGTCAATATTGGTTGTTTCTGGACGACCAGCGCATCTTGCTCCATGGTAAGGTGTCCAGAGCAGTAGATCATTCACGCGTTATTCCTTTGCTCGGCGTGCTGCGGTGTCCTAAAAATCGCATACTGGGTTAGCGTAAGTTTGTAGAAATATCAGGGATAGGTGCATAGAGCTGTGATCTAGTTCGATGTCTTTTCGAAGAGATGTTAATTTCACATCCTTTTCAGTAGGATTTATTTCGCTTCTTAGGTATGTAAAAGATTCAGCAGAATTTATTGATTCACCTGAGACAGTTTGTATTGAGCCTTGCCTACTGATGAACCCGGCTATGTGAGTGAGGTTGATCGTCATCCACCCACGAGTTGCTATATACATATGCAATTCAACTTGTAACGTGACACTTGAACGGAAGCTGTTACCCGTAAATAAAACATATCAAGTAGAGAAAGAGTGTGAGTGAGTTCGTCGTCCACATTCTACTGAGAAGTTACTGCCTCTTGACTAGGCATTTCACACTGATCGTTTTGCTGTGAAGAGCTCGTATCTTATCAATGGTAATTCCCTTATAGTCGAATGATAATGCAAACGACCGTCTAAAAGGCATCTGTACAGAGAAAGGCGCGGCGAGGTAAGATGACAAAGTCCTTTAATACTTTAACATCAGTGTAGGTTCCATCAAGCTAAGACTCAAGATTCCATCAAGGTCAAAAGGTCATTGAGATGGCATTCTGTGTTTTAATTTAGCTTGTCAATATAAGTTGTTTTTGGACGATCAGCGCATCTTGTTCCATGGCAAGGTGTCCAGAGCACTGGTTGATCATAAGAAAGCCTTTCGTCAGTCAGAAAGGAAAGGAAAAAACAAACAAAAAAAACAAAAACAAAAAAAAAACAAGATAATTAATAAAGGTAGCGTATACATAAGTTTCCGTATCGTTTTTTTTATATATGCATATTTTAATTACTGTAACACTTTCCCCGGAAAACGTGTATATACGTTTTTTCCGAAAGTGCAGACACGGAGGAATAAACACTTCCAAAACATAACATTCAAAAGCCAGCAGCAGACGTGTTTATACGCCGATATTGATCCTGTTTTTGGCCTTTCTGAGCTTGAAACGAGACCAATTGTTAACTTATACGTCTGGTAGACGTGTCAGCCACCGGTCGGGTACTTCAATGTGCTTCTGTTTCTTAGTTATTATAATAAGAACAAATAAAAGAATTTGTCTGGAAATGAACCGTTTGGCAGGGAAGGGGTTAAATGTTATTCGTATTTAAGTAGAGGCATCGTTTATTTATTAAACGGTGTATTTATTTTCGTCTACCGGCTTGAATTTTCGATAAATCATATTGCGCTTTTATGTAATTCATTCAATATTTTTTTCGAGAACGGGGAACTAACTCAACTTCAAAACATCTGTGGCGTCGTAGTGGAAGATTAAATCGCTGGTATTTTTAACGTACACTGAGATCCGAGGGAGATTATTTGACTCGGATCAAAATCTGTTAAGATCATAAATCAGTACGTGGATGTGTAGCTCCCAAGACAAATTCACCACAAAGCAACCTGCCAGTATATTTTAGTTTGTATTATTTTTATTATGATCAAAATAATATGTAAGTAAGAATATATCGTCGATATAAAAGATTTACCGTATTGATAATATTAATTTTGAGGTGTGCCATATAATAATTCGAGTAAGTAGGTCTGAGTGGAGATCCCATATCTGTACCATCAGTTTATGTTTATATACTTCCTAGGTTTTCAATGAATGGGCTTTGTGTAGAATTTGATTTAGGCGACAGAATAGGTTGGTTATAAATATTTATATATAATATCAAGAGAATTATTGACAGGGACATTGGTCAATAGGGTTTTAATGTCGAGCCAAGCTAGAATTTGATTGCTTCGTTTACCAGAGTGTGAAATTTGAATGAATTCGCGCGTGGAGTTTATACTATATTTGCCTGGTAAATAAGGTGATATCGATTCAATGTTTTTGATAATTGGAAAACAGGAGTGGGCTCTTGTGATTTGATTGGTCGTAGGGGGAAAGGCGTTTATGAATATAACATTGCGATAAAGATCCCAGCATTATTAGCGTTTGTATTTCTCTCTCTCTCTCTCTCTCTCTCTATATATATATATATATATATATATATATATATATATATATATATATATATATAACAAAGCAAATAACGATTTCACGGTAAGCAGACTTTGTAATTAGTGGTCAATATTCATAGAAAGCATTAATAGTAAGTAATAAAATTAAATGTTAACTTACCTGTCCTTACTCTGAGTTTCACGGGGATTACATGCATCCCTTAAGGGCTTTGACAGAAAAGATTGCATGTAAATCAGGAGGCTTGATAATTTAAGAAATGTTCCCTTTCGAATGAAGGTTAATGTTTGAATAGGTACAGAGAGAGTTCCTATAGAAATATAAATACACACACACCACGCACACACACACAAACAGAAAATCACACACGCACACTCACATATATATAGTTTTAAGATGCACCATATTTATGGGATAAACTCAGACGCGACATACTGTTTCATGCTAGACGCAATCATCAGACCACATGTGTTAGATTTTTCTCGACTATTTATATATACGGCTCAGTGGGGCATTGGGGATAGTCTATTCTAATGCTTATTTTGGTGGGAGTTAATTTGTTTATTGTTTATTTAATTACTGTATTAATTTATTTTACTTGTTTTTATTTTATGTATTTTTAAAATATATATATATATATATATATATATATATATAGAGAGAGAGAGAGAGAGAGATAGGGAGAGAAAGAAGTCAAAACTTAAAGGCGACAGTCTGTTTCATGTTAGATGCAATCGTTAGGCCTGACGATGCGTCTAGCATGAAAGAGACTGTCGCCTCTAAGTGTTGACTTTTATGTTCACTTATATTTACACACGCTCTATTATTGATATTGAGCACTTTATCCCATAAATATAGCACACCTTGAGAGTATATTTCTTCTTATATATATATGTATATATATGTGTGTGTGTGTGTGTGTGTGTGTGTGTGTGTGTGTGTGTGTGTAGGTGGGTGGGTGTATGAATGTGTGTGTATAAGTAAATGCTCTGTTTATTTATTTCGATATAAATAATGTATAACAATAAAAGATTTTAAAATAATTATCGGACTTAGTCCATCCCCTAATATATGACGTCATTTGTTTACGTTAAGATACGCTTCGAGCAGATATGAGCGTACTCGGGAAATCATGGCAAATTTGTAGTTTAAATGTAGTAATTCGACCTTGTTAACCAGACGCGTCATTCGTAGCTAAACTGGTATAGTACATCAGGCTATATGACGGTTCCATGTAGGAAACAGCTACGATTCCTGTCGGAGGACGCATATTTTCTATGAAATTTCACGGACATTCAGTCCGTAATTCTTGTTAATGCTGTTTATTATACACAGAGCATTTACTTAAATATTTTATGTATATAAAATATATATATATATATATATATATATATATATATATATATATATATATATACAGGCTGTTTCATAAAGTTTGTGGTCACTTTAAATTTATAAATTTTCAAAAGTGCACACGAACTTTATGGACACCTGTGTATATATATATATATATATATAAAATATAGATTTTATATATATTTTTATATACAAAATTTTAGACATTTATACATATTTTTCATACACACACACACACACACACACACACACACACATATATATATATATATATATATACATATGTATATATATATATGAATGAGTTATATATTTTTATATATCTAGAACAATATTTCGTTCTACAGGACTTCATCTGACCAAATTTGTTATGATTGTACGACTACACATGCGCACGAACGAGGGATGCTAGGAATTTATATATATTTGTTTTATCTAGCGGAATTCATTCAGAGTCTTTTGCTTTTCTTTCCGTCACTTTTGTTCGTAGGTATCTAACATTGTTATAATAGAAGATCTTACCAGAAATGGTGAAATACTGTAAGAGCCAGGGCGAAAATTTACTATAGATGACCTTGCGATAAAGGCAAGTCTCTAAACATTTCCATTTTAATGAATTCTTTTCTCCTTTGAGGCTTGCAGGCTGTC
This sequence comes from Acanthosepion pharaonis, assembly GCA_903632075.3. NCBI lineage: Eukaryota > Metazoa > Mollusca > Cephalopoda > Sepiida > Sepiidae > Acanthosepion > Acanthosepion pharaonis. Next base: position 610,015 of record CAHIKZ030000649.1, read on the forward strand.
CGAGAAATAATAGTGGTCATGACTTAAGGGTGATTCTTGTGTGTCAAACATACCAGACTCCACTGCACCGATTTACAAAATTAATAGTATTGTTGCCAGCAGTAAAAATTACACGGAATAAAGTTGATCATAAAATGCCGACTAAAAGAAAACATAATGTTGCACCATGATACATTATGCGAAATATTTTAACAAAGAACAAGTGTACAAAATAGATAGGCTCCTAATAACAATAATAATTCCTGTAGTTCGGCCGTCATTTCACAGATCATTTCTATTCAGACCTAAGCTAAAATAAGACCTAAATTTTCAATATCTGTCTATATATCTGAGATGAATTATCATGATTATTTACATTATTTACATTATTAAGACTGTTATTCGCTCCCTATGGGATGAGGTTGAAATAACAGAAAGAGAGCATCACTGGAAAATACGAAAACTTAAGGAATCAACACATATGCTAAGGCACAAACATCTGAGCCGACTAAGCATAGAAATGAATACAATATGGGAAACTGTAATAAGGAGTGCTAGAGAAAAGCAATGAATGACAACATGCACGCGCGGGACAGTCTTCGCGGCAGCTTCGAAACCGGCGTGTTCGCGCCGATTCCCGTGCCGGCGCGCGACGTCGTCTCGTCGTGTTGTCTTCTCCGCGTCCGGAAAAAAAATCGGACGCGCGGGAGGGCTCAGCCGGCGCGGTAGGCCGGCATCACTCGACTGCCGCGCGTCACCTCGAGTCCGTGACGTGAATCGGCAAACCACCCGTCCCGTCTTGAAACACGGACCGAGGAGTCCTGGCTGTTCGCCAGTCGTAGGGGCCCCGAAGAACCCCGAAGGTGTAGCGAAAGCGAGAGAGCGCGTGGGAGGGCAGTTAAGTTCACCTTTCAAAAGGATCTGGAGCCACTCAGGGTAGAGGGTTACGTTAGGAAGACATTTGTGCGTCTAGGAGTGGAAATAAACGGTTAACAAAACCATTGAACACACGTTAAGATTATCGTGAACGGGGAAACATCCTGTTGGGAGTCGGTTCCACACTGCAATGGTTCACTGGAATAAGCTGTTCGAGTGGAAATTACTTCTCCCTATGTAAGTGGCATGGTGTGTTCTTGCTGGGAAAAGATATAAATATTCAGCTAATGGTTAATTACGTTGAAAGCGATAACGATGATGTAGAATCTGATGATGATCAAAAGGGACAACGACGATGTAGTATTTGATGATGATCAAAGTGATAATGACGATGTAGCATCTGATGATGATCAAAGTGAAAATGATGATGTAGTATATATTGATGATCATAGTGATAATGACAATGTTGAATGTGATGATGATCAAGGCAATAATGACGATGTAGAATGTAGTGATAATCAAGGCAATAATGACGATGTAGAATGTGATGATAATCAAGGCAATAATGACGATGTAGAATGTGATGATAATCAAGGCAATAATGACGATGTAGAATGTGATGATGATCAAGGCAATAATGACGATGTAGAATGTAGTGATAATCAAGGCAGTAATGCGAATAATGATAATCAAGGCAATATTGACGATGTAGAATGTGATGATGATCAAGGCAATAATCACGAGCTAGAATGTAGTGATAATCAAGGCAGTAATGACGATGTAGAATGTGATGATGATCAAGGCAATAATAACAAATTTTCGTGCAAATATTTAGCAATCCGAGTAAAAGGTCAAACTCTTTTCTTTCATACGATCAACGCGTCATCGAAATTTTCTATTCCCTTTTATTAAATGTTAGCATTCGTATCTGTTCATTTGACATGTTCAATTCCAGCAACCTTCTTTTAATCCGACCATCATTTCTTCACACCGTCACGTTTACTGTTTGCTTGGGCTTCCATAGACCGATATAAACTACAGTTGTGGAACTAAAATTCCGGGTAGTGAGACTGGTACAAATGTACGAAGAGAAAACAAATGAAAAAAAGGTGAACAGATATGTTACTGGCTAAGGAAATGCACACGTACGCTCACACACACACACACACACACACACACACACACACACACACACACACACACACATCCTATTATAAGTGTGCTTGTCCCTCCCTTTGTTAGTTCACGTTATATCCTGCCAATACCTAAAAAATAATGAACTATTCCGTTTTGATCGCATGGAAAGAGGTAAAAAGACGCTACTTGGTTTCAGTGAAAAAAGAAAGAAATAAGTAAATGTAGAAGTATTTAACTCTCCTGCCAATACCTCATAAATAATAGACTATTCCGTTTTGATCGCATGGAAAGCGGAGAAAAAACACTACTTGGTTTCAGTGAAAAAAGAAAGAAAGAAAAAGAGAAAGAAAGAGGTGAATATAAAAGTGTTTAACTCTCCTGCTAATACCTCATAAATAATAGAATATTGTTATGGAGTGAATTCACAGGGGAGGCTTGTATTTGTACTAAGTCGGTCCTAAAATAGGTTCGACGTACAAAACGTTAGGAACTTCATATAATAGGTATGACGCCGAGTAATCTATTTGTGGTCGCTGATACTTTAGTATCCGACTAACGGTCATCCGGCATCGACTGACTGACCGATCCACTGAGCGACTCCTCGTTACTATTACTACTCCTACTTATTATAGGTGAAAGAGTCTATTAACTAAAGAATAGGTGTTTTTTTTTTTTTTTTTAGCAACATCGTAGCGTATCTCCTACATTTATTGATCCATTTTTAAATGATCAGTTGCCTTTCTTTTTTCTTCTGAATTGGCGTAACTCAGGTAAAATTGTTGCAGGCGTTGTTAGATCAAAGGTATCGCAAAATCACCTCCATCGGCGTTTCTTCCGCGGGACCGCTGTCAACCACGTCTGAAAAACATCGTCTGATCTGGTTACTGCACGTGAATTTTTCGCCTTTCACCAAGTACATCATATTGCCAATCCGCTTTTCTATTTTTTGGTACCTCCATAATGTTACCAGAAACAACCTTCCGCTTTGCGCTTCTTAAGGATGGAGTCACAGTTTCTGTAGGTTCTTCTTGTGGTTCTATTTGTTCAGCCTCTAGCTTCCCTTTTCTTGATCTTGTGCTTCTTAACGTTTTCTGTGGTGACTTCAGTTGACTTAAATCATTTAAGAATACTGCATGTCCTTGATTGCGGGTAACTCGCTCCCCAGTTTTTCTCGGTGTCGATTTCATCTTTACTTTCTGAAGCTTTTTTTTCACGTATATCGTTGGTGTTACCCATTCTTTTTTTTTTAAATACACCGGTTTTCTCTAATCTGTCCAATTTTTATCTATCTGTTCAATTGAAGCAAACAGCACATTCCTTTTCTTTTTAAATACCGCCTGAGCGTTTTCTTTTGGCTGTAATTTTGCCTCCATCTTGGTACACGTTCCCAAATCTGGAGAAAAACAGTAGGAAATGTTTCCTTAAATTTCTTCACTAATTTTTTGGCTTCTGAGTTTAAACTTTCTACTTTGTAACAGAAAGAATTTATCGGTAGATCCCATAATTGAAATTCTGTTATCCAATTCGTACCGAGTAAGTTCGTGGTATTTTTTATGACAAATAGTTTAGCTTTTCGCGTTTTTTATTTCATGTGACGTTTGTAACAAATTCTCCAATAAATCGTATTTTTTCTCCCGTCACTGACCTCACGATTTTATTTGTTTTCATTAAAGTTGGTTTCCCCAACTTCTTCCACGTATTCAAATTTATGATAGATAGGTCGGAACCAATGTCGAGTTGCATTTTGATTTTTTATTACTGATTTCGACGGTAACAAATTTTCTGGTTATTCCATCGTTCACCTCGTCGGACTTTAATCTTATTTTATTGTCTTTATTTTTTGACCTGCAGTGCGAGCTTTTATGACCCACTCTTTTACAGTTGAAACATTTTTTATTCCTAAAATTGCAATATCTGTACCAGTGTAGTTCACCGCAACCAAGACATGGCTTCGGGAGCTTTTTTGCAATGTTTTTTTTTTTTTTTTTTTTTTTTTTTTAAAATGAGAATCCGAGATTTTGTCGCCAAAATAATTGTGACGAGCAAGTTTTTTTTTTTTTTCCTCCGTATGAGTACAAATTTCGTCACCAAATGTTGTGGCGAGCGATTTTTTTTTGCTTCCACCGTATGAAACCGAATCCCTCGTCGCCAAATTTGTTATGGCGGGTGAATTTGTTTTTCCTCCGTATGAGTACGAATTCCTAGTCGCCAAATTTGTTATGTGGCGAACGAATTTTTTTTTCCTCCGTATGAGTATCTCATACTTGTCGCCAAATTTGTTATGAAGTGATTTCACATGGGAGGCTTGTATTTGCACTAAGTCGGTCCTAAAATAGGTTCGACGTACAAAACGTTAGGAACTTCATATAATAGGTATGACACAGAGTAATCTATTTGTGGTCGCTGATACTTTAGTATCCGACTAACGGTCGTCCGGCATCGACTGACTGACCGACACACTGAGCGGTATTCAGTCTCCCACCCCCACGAGGGCATCATGTGGCACAAGGGCGGTTTAATGTGGGATCTCCGAGCCCGTGGGCTCGGCCAAAAATATGCCTTTTGAATCCGTATAAACGGGTTCAGGGTCGGTCTACCTCCCCGAAAGAGACTACGCCCTTCGGCGTAGCCACGTTCGGGTTCCTCCCCGCCCGAAGGCAGAGAGTTCAACCGGTCAGCCGGTCGTCCCACTTTAGACTGAACTCAGACCGACCCACTGAGCGACTCCTCGTTACTATTACTACTCCTACTTATTATAGGTGGGAGAATCTATTAACTAAAGAATAGGTGTGTTCCAGTATAACAACTATTCCGATTTGATCGCATGGCAAGAGGACAAAAGACACTACTTGGTTTCAGTGAAAAAAGAAAGAAAGAGGTGAATTTAGAATGTTTAATTCTCCTGCCAATACCTCATAAATAATAGACTATTCCGTTTTGATCGCATGGAAAGAGGAGAAAAGACACTACTTGGTTTCAGTGAAAGAAGAAAGAAAGAAAGAAAGAAAGAAAGAAAGCCAATACCTCATAAATAATAGACTATTCTGTTTTGCTCTTTTGGGAAGAAAGAAAGAACTTGAAGAAAAGAAGAGAAAGAGAAAGACGCTACTTGGTTTCAGTGAAGAAAGAAAGAAAGAAAGAAAGAAAGATGTGAATGTAGAAATGTTTAACTCTCCTGCCAATACCTCATAAATAATGGACTATTCCGTTTTCATCACATGGAAAGAGTAGAAAAGACGCTAATTGTTTTCAGTGAGAAAATGAAAGAAAGAAAAATGAATGAAGGGAAGATAGAAATATGTAACGTCTGTTTCAGTGAAATGGAAAAACTTTTCACTTTCAAATCTTTTCATTTGTACCCCCTTACTTCTTAAAATACCGACCAGCATTCACATTTATGATTGTTATTGCAATATTTTGTTAAAGTTGTTAAGCTCAAATATTTAACGATGTGATAGGATATTTTATTGTCATAGAATTTACCATGAACTAATTCAATCATTAACTTAAGAATTAAGATTCATCTGAAAAAGCAGATAGGAAAATCGTGAACATGTCACAAGTCTTTCTAGTTGTTATTAATATGCGTAAAATTATGAATTTGAACGTATGTTAAGGTGAACTGATTTTTGTCAACAAGGGTATTGAATAGGTTCATTGCGGAGTAAATATTATTAATAATTAACACGTTCCTAATACTTATCAAAGCCCATCTAAAAGCATCACGATGTTAACGCTCATCAGTTAAGATTTTACTTAATTCAATGTCTTCATCTGATTAACACTTGTCTGTGTCGGTAATTTGGAATTTGAAAATTTAATCAACGTATTTAACAAGCGTTTATAAAAATATATATAACCCATCAATAATACAATTATTCTTATCTGATCACGAGGAACCGCAACATCTTGAAACTCTTAGTCGGTCTTAGATAAATATCGTGAACATTATATATATATATATATATATATATATATATATATATGCACACACACACACAGGGTAATTCATATACATGTGTGTTCTTATATGTGTGTGTGTGTATGTATGAATATGTGTAGATTATTTTCAGATAGAGTGTATCTGTGAACGAAGAAAAGGAATAATAAGTGACAAAAGGAAAAACTTTTCTTAGCCAACGCGTTTCGTCCATGTCATTGGTCTATCAAGGCTTTAAATTTGAGAACGCTCATGAATGTTTATCAGGTGTTTGAAAATTCAGTCAAAACACGTGGAAGACACAAAGTGCCAAAATTCAAAGCCTGACCGAAAGTAAGCGAATCATGTTCTAGAATTGAAAAAAAATAAATGAATAGATTTTTATGGTATGAGATGACCGTAGGTACAATACACATTCAAAAACATGGATATATATATATATATAGTTAATATTAGTGGTAAATATCCACATACACATGCAATCATATATCTAAAATATATAAATATACATACATACATACACATACATATATATTTGCATAAAAAATAATCCCAAGAGGATAGAATCCAGGTAGAACTCAATGTCCAGGACAGAGTAAGGATATAATAAAAAGGCTTAAACACTAATATACCATGGTCATAATTTATTCCATTGGAATCGTAAATACGATCCAATTCATCAGACCTACAAATTCAAAAAGACTTGTAGGTCTGATGAATTGGATCGTATTTACGATTCCAATGGAATAAATTATCACCATGGAATATTAGTGTTTAAGCCATTATTATATATATATATATATATATATATATATATATATATATATATATATATGTGTGTGTGTGTGTGTGTGTGTGTGTGTAAAATATAGTTTAATGGTTTAAGTATTTAAATATTCATTTATAATATTATATATATATATATATATATATATATATATATATGGATGTATAAAGTGAGAAAAAGATGGAGATAGAATGAGAAAGGTAGACAGATTTATGGGTTAAATTGCTCAATATCAAGAATAGAAAGTATTTAAATTTTCGTATATATATATATATATATATATATATATCAAAGTGTAGAAGAACAAACAGTAAGATTACAGCGTTCAGAACATTAATTTTAAATCAGTGCTCAATACACAAAGTAGAGCCGTAAATATTTATTTATCTTATTCAGTGTTACATTAGAACATGCACATATCCACTACAAAATTGTACATTTTTCTTTCAACGTCAAAAAAGTAATAACATTGGGATTCCTCTCCTGATGAGACGTTTAAAAAAGGTTTTACTGCATAAGATATATATATATATATATATATATATATATATATATAAATTGTATAAAGAGAAAGAGAGATACGGAGAAAGAATGGGAAAGGCAGGCAGATACATGATGGATACGAACAAAGAAAGTTAAATAATGCCTGCCATACGCATACGGGCGGGAATATATAGATCGATCCACAGAGAATGACAAGTGCGATTATCTGCCTCAAGCTTCAAAATTAATTCCACCTATTTTACCTGCGTGAATAGCACTTGGTGACAAAGGTTATACCGAAAGTGTTAGAAAGGTTCCTTGATTATAGGACAACGATGTAACCATGACCGTGGGAACATTACTCCAAGCGGGTTTATGAAATCACATAAAGCATTTGCATCTATGGTTGGTCACTGCATGAACAATAAATGGTTGAATTCAATTTTGGGCAACTGCTTGGCTTCTGGGGGGAATCATTAATTGAATTTAAAAGGAAAAACGCAAAACGCATTTACTGTTGTGCTTAAATACTGTTATATATTAAGTGTAGATGAATTGGTTAACAGACCACTGCGGTAGTTATCAACATACACCAACTTTAATCATCTTTCTGTGTCAAGACACACAATTTTAACATATAATAAACATGAAAGCGCTTAGAGAACACACACACACACACGTACACGCACGCACCTAGATGCTTTGGCAATGCGTAATGGTTAGCTCAAATAATCTGGTAGTGAGGACGAAGTCGTAAGTTCGATTATCACTGGATGCTCCATAGAAATTTCGACATTAAATAACCAAAGGTTGTCATTTAAAATCAACTTATTTAGTCTAATCAACAGACATACTTACTCACTGACACCCACGCAAATACACCCCCACACGCGTACACAAAGGATGATAATGGCTGCAACTCGAGAAAGAGTATTGCCATTATATGATTTATTCTGAAATATTGAAATATTCTGAAACTTTAACATAGAAAGAGTATGTAAGTATTCGTCTTTTTCTATGGGTCATAACCGTCTGAATGCGTTACAATTGGTGTATTTTAAGCTCTATCTTCAGTGTAAATATATTTACATTTCAGTGCGGACGTGGCTTTTTAGTTCTGCAATCTTTTGTGCCGATGGGGCAACGTTGGGCGCATCTTGCAGTAGTTGTTGCCGTAATAATATGTGACGTCTTTGGTTACTTTTAAGGACTGCCCAACTTTGACAGATGCAACCAAATTCATTAGACATTAGATCAAATTATGTTCCAGTATTCTCAGAGAAATTAACATCAAAGAACCTTTCTGTCTTGAATTTTTCGTCTGCAACACAATTCTGTTCAAAGTCTCTCTTAACAGTGTACACGGTTTTCCTTACAAACACACGCACGCACATACATAAATAAATGCACATACACACAAAAATACACACACATATGTAAGAAAATATTAATAATCATAAAAATAAAAATAATGAAATTTTGAACGTGCAACAAAGCAATGTTGGATCTTATATACACGTATATGCCTACATATATATCTATATATTTAATATATTTTCTGTTTGTACGTTATTTTTTATAGATACAATTTATTCAAGTAAATGCTCTGTTGTTAATTAAACAGTATTAATTACATTTATCGGCCTGAATGTTCGAGAAATTTCTTAGAAAATATGCGTTCTCCGACAGGAATCGAACCTGTATTCCTATACATAAAACGTCACTTGATCTGACGTGCTATACCATTTAGCTACAGAGAAGTGTCTGGTAAGCAAAGTCCAAATTACTTTTTATAAACACATAATTTTCGGCGATTTTTCTCGATCGATCATTTGTGCTCACGAAACGTAACTTAACGTAAACAATGACAACATATAATTTTCTCCAACCTGTCATTTTTCATGGTGAATATCTTTGTTGAAATGTTCATATAACAACAACAACTGTATTCCTTCAAAAATGTATTGCCGGTAATAATTTTTTCTTCTAAATTCATTGCTGGTAATATTTTTTTACAAAAAAAAGTATTTCTGGTATTGAAACTTATTTTTACACTTTCATAATGTGTTGACCCCAGTTTAGGGGTTAACTATTTGCCCATAGTTGGGACCCTAACATATGTCAGGGTGGACCTGAGAACACCAGCAATTAAGAGGCCCTACTGTCGGATGCAGTTTATCGTCATACCCAGGATGAAGATATGGGTCTTGTTTATGTTCGAGTAATATATATATATATATATATATATATATATATATATATATATATATATATATGCTTCCGATTTAGAGTTAAAAAAAAAGCAAACTTTAACTTAGAAAGGTCAGGTTTATACATAGGTTGTAAGCATACTAAAGAGTTCCTTTTGAGTTCATACGAAGTGGGATGAAAATGAAGTATGCATATTTCATTTAACCTCCCACCGATACATTTCCAATACACTTTCTTTCCTCACTCTGCCTCCTCCTCTCCTTCTATCACACCTCGAGTAGTGTATTATGTAATCATTTAAAAAAATATAGCGTTCATAAATTTTTAATTTAAAAATAAAATAAAGCGTTACCTAAATCACCTGAAGAAAGGTATCGGAGACGGCTGATCTCGTAATTTTTTATATATATATATATATATATATATATATATATATATATATATATATATTTTACCTTCAAAAATATTTTCATATATATATATATATATATATATATATATATATATATATATATATATATATATATATATATATATATATATTTTGAAGGTACAAAATCTAAAAACAGAAATAAAAGTGTGAAGCTTAATATTACTAGACATTTCTAAAAGCGAAGTAACCGGTTTCGCTCCTGCTCATCAGGCCTCCCAGGAGATTTAACTTAAATTAAAACACTAGAACATGTACAATGAGAAGGAAAAGGGAAAAAAATTGAACACAAGAGCTGGAGACAAATAACAGCGAGACCCAACAAACATTCACGCTATTTACACAAGGAAGGTTTGCGGGACCTGATGTAAAGTGCCTCCAGCACCTTGAGGTGAAATAACAAGTGCGACCGGGACAACACAGTGAACCAATCAGAACTAAAGTTAGCAGCACATCCTCTGTTATTTAAGAGGTGCTCACATATGGTGGAACCATAGGTATTTGGGACACGTCCATTCAACGACAAGGTGTGATTCCTGATCTTAATGGGAATATGCTGTTTAATTCTTATGTCAAAGTGTTGAGTAGTTCTCCCTATGTAGTCAGCACCGCAACTGAAATTATATTTATAAACAATAGAATTAATTTGATGGGGAGGGAGAGCATCGTTACACTCAGAATGAAAGACAGGCCGAGTTTTAAAAATTATGCGAACCTCATCCGAGAAAAAACAACGACGAACATTAGCTGAAATCTGCCTAATCATATTATCACACTTGGATCCAATCCAGGGCAATCTAAGATAAACAGGTCACTTGTTAACAGTACAAAGTTTGACCTTTCTGAACTCCTCAATCTTGTTCCGGATAATAGAATGAACAGTATCAGGGGGATACCCTAAACCACATTGGGTTTCCTTAACAAAATTGATTTCACCATACAAGAAAGACTCCGAACATATCATTAATGCCCTATGAACTAGGGTTCTAATTATGTTTATCATACGTTTTCTGGGACAAAAGGAATCCCAACGCGTGTATAACCCCGTAAATGTTGGTTTCCGGTAAACAGAGGTGAGAAAAGTTGTCGATGTCCGATGTATTAAGATATCCAAAAAGGCAAGTTATAATATATATATATATATATATATATATATATATATATATATATATATATATTCGAAAATTATAACATAAATATGTTATAAAATCACTACAAAAATAGCCATTTTGTTTCAACACTTCTGGTGTCTTATCAAGTGACATTCAACACCAGCACTTGAATATTTACGAATAAATAATTATATTTTTTCTACTCTGTATTACTCTTTTAAGAATGGTATTTGTTTGTTATTGGAATTTATTTCGTATGCACCAATCCTATACTTTGTTTATATATATATATATATATATATATATATATATATGGAGAGAGAGGGGGGGGGAGAAAAATGTTTCTTGAAGCTTATATATATATATATATATATATATATAAGCTTCAAGAAACATTTTTCATTTAATTTTTTTAAACTTTAGGTATTGGGTTTCTTTAGGGTTACCTATATATATAGGGAGACAGAGAGAAATATATATGTAGCGCGTTCGAATAGGTGACTTCTTGATATTATCACTATTGTCTAGGTAGGTGATCACAGCGTGAACACCTTTCGAAAGAGCCAATATATATACTAGCTTAAAAGTCGCCCTATCGGGTGGCATTTAAGATGGAGGGTTCTTGATTGGGCCTTAAACTTGAATATCTTTCAAACAATTAACACTTTTCACGAAAACAATGATATAATTTGTCTATTTGGAACTTATTGCAAAGCTGGGGTAGTACAAATAGCTTGTTTCCATTCCCATCCCTTGAACAAACAAAACAGAATTAGCCGTGAGAAAAGCGGGGTTCCATCACATGAAGTCCAGTTACTTTCAATGATTGTCGTTGGGACTTATTGATTGACAATGCATAACTCACTTTCACTTAAAACTGAAGTCTTTTGAAACGAAAAGGAATATCTGGAGGAATGAAGCAGATTCTTGTAATTAAAACACATTCCTCCTTTCCTGGATCAGTAAGGACTTCTGCTTCTAAGAGATGAGGAAGCATCTTCTTGAGAATTAACCTTTTTCTATTACAAAGCTTTAGAGGATCCAGATTTCTCAATAGCATAACTGGCACATTTTCTTTTAGTTCCGGCTTGTGTGATGGGATTCCATGAGGATTCAATGAGTTCAGGAACTCTGTTGGATAATTCACTGTCTGCTCTTGTTCAACCAAAATGTCAATGGAAATGTATTTCATGCGTTCTTTTGGAAATTTCTTGGAGAAGCTTCCAGTTGATGCTATCTACGGTTTGATTCTTTGGGGTTAATATGGCGGTCTCACAAAGCCAATTTGAATTCATGAAATGGTGTTTAATGTTTGGATAAACATGGTTAATCAACTCTTTGATACTTGAGGTTGAAACTTCACAACAATTTGGGAGTGAAATATCTCAATTGTGGCTCATTTTTTGGGTGGGGGGTCCAGTGCCAAAATACAAAAAAAAAAAAACAGCAAATCTTCCTGCTTCAAGAACACCTGTGATTGTAACTCACATGTTTTCAGACTGAGTCTTTTTATATGGCTCCAGATGTAAGAATTTTTCACAGAGTTCTGTCCTTTAAATTGGAAAAGTTCGACAGACATTTTCGCATTTATGATATAAGAAGATAGATAAAGAAGGGGAGATCATTGAAAGTTCGAATGTTGTGTGTCCCTTTAATTCAAAAAGTGCGATGCAAACAGAAATTTTCATTTCATTATATATATATATATGAGAAAAATGTAGTTTTAGCCGACACGTTTCGTCCAATGTGGAATTGTCCAAGGTAAAATAACGAAAGTCAAAGTATCTATAAACAACAGACAAAATGTCGTTAGCAACTAGAAGAAACACTATTGTATATTTATATGGTAAACTGAAAAATTACGTCAGTTACTTTATGTTTGAAGCTAATATATTCACATGTAGAAATATTGTTTGTATTGTTGTGTTGACGGATTCAGCCGCTTTCTTTTGATTTCTTGATATATTTGTTGTGTTATTTGGATTGAGAGAATAGGGTTAGGAAAGGTGATTTTGGTTAAATACCTGCGCGTAGATTAATATTTGAATAATATTTAATGGCGTCACTGTTGAGGAGTTATCTTCTGAGTGAATTATTTTCTTTTTTATGAATGTAGCATTTCTAAAATAAAAATCGTTGTTGAATTTATTTCTATGTATTCTTAATGCATTTATTAAATGGTTATTAGGTCACTCTTGTACTCATAGATGCATTTAAAAAAAAATCTGCATCTTTCTCCAATACATTGGAGAAAAATGGAGAAAATTAAAAAACAAATGGTTAAGTGCATTGACAAGATAAGAGATAAAGTTAAAAATTAAATATTTGTGTTGTAAAATGTTTTCTTCTTTATGTAACCACTGCCTTGTACTGATGATCCTATATAAATATGTATAAACATATCTCTCTATGTATGTGTGCGTGCCCAGAAATACGTAATTTGATACATACACACAGACATATGTATTTCATGATATAAAGGTGTTTCTATTAAGACGGAATATATATAAGGTGTTTATTAAACGGATCAAAGTCAGCAGTAAATAAATCAGTGTTATTGGTGAAAATTTATTTAATGATCTATTGATAATGTTATTTAAGTCATGTCAATTATATGTGAAAAATGTCCGCCAAATCTGATAGAAAAAGAAAAAATCATTTGACGCTTAAACTTAATTCAGATTTAAAATCAGTCCAAGTTATTGGAACACCCTTTATATATGCATATATGTACGTATGTACGTATGTATGAATGTATGTATGTATGTATTTAAAAAACGATTTATATGCAGCGATCTTTGGGAGAAGAAAAAAAATCAGAGAATTTCAAGAAAATTGGCGATTGATGGAATAGACCAAAAATCGATCAGAATCAAAATGAAAAAATGAAAGTTCAGGAAAAGTTTTTCGTGTCTCACCCCGAGAGAATGTAAAGTTAATTTTCAAGTTTTTGTGTTTGGAAGGGAAATTTATCAATGGACCTAAGCACAAACGACTTTTTGCTATAAAAACACACACACACACACACACACACACACACACACACACACACACACACACACACACACACACACACACAAAACATTTGTAATTTATTTCCATTTCTCACTCCCAACACACACAAACGCACATAACAATAATACCTGTTGTTGGGTTTCGAGAACAGCTTAGTTAGTTAATCTCTGTTGCAGCCACCTGCGCATGCGTATTTTTAGTGCGCATTCAAGACCCAAATGGACCATATGAGGCGTATAATGCCCTTGTACTGAGCAGAATAACTTCTGGAAGAGACCGCATAATTTTGGCGTTATCAGTAAATGAACAAATACACACTGCTCGCCCAAAGCATTGAACTCACATCCACTATCTCATTAAATTCAAAAACCACTGCTTTTATCCAGTGTTTACCCACTAGGCCAGGAGTCGGCAATCTTTTGCTGACTATGTACCGACTTAGGGTTTTAAAATCATTCAGTGTATATACGTATTTTAAAATTTCAAGGTCAATTTACCTGTTCTATAATATATTTTTATAGTAATATATAGTATATATACAGTGCTGTTCGATAAAAGTGACTACCTGATTTTTTTTTGCTAAAAGATATTTTTGTCTATTGTTTTTGGGTTAAAATAATTTTAATCTAACTAATATAAAGACCCTTCCCGACCACCTAGGAAAAAAAGTTTATTCACCCTAAGGTATTCTATTGATAATTATAAATTTGGATATAAATGAGATTCAGGAAAAAAACTCTGTGAAAAAAAATGACTCAGATATCGCATTCTAATGAATAAACTGGTAAATCTAAAGAGCTTTTGACAAAATATTGAAAACTATTCTACAATACACCCAGAACAATATTCTAGAGAATTCTAGAACAGGTGAAATTAAATCTAGAGTATTCCAGAATATTCCAGAAAGCCGCATACTGTATAAAAACAGCCTGAAATAGCCACTCAAGTCAGTAACCAGATGAAAGGGTACAAACATGCATCAGAACCACTCAAGGCATCTATTATTGCCCTCTCAAAAGCAGGCAAGTCTACAAGATAAATTGCTGAAAAACTATCACCTCACAATCAACTGTCTCGAGTGCTTAGGCACAGAATGATGCTTCTCCTGCTCCAAGAAAGGAAACAACGGGACGAAAGAAAAAGATTGATGATAGAACTGGCAGGGTAATCAAGAGAAGTTGCGAGAATAGGACAAAGATAACTAGCCAAGAAATTGCAGCCAGTCTAAGCGAAGAGCAAGGTGTTAGTCTTGCCTCCAACAGTCCGTCAGAACAAGGTTACAAATCTTGTTAGAACAGGCTACAAATACACGAAGGTTTAACTAATAAGCACCAACAAAGCCAAGAGAACTATTCCAAACATTTCACCGTGAAGACTGGTAGAATGTTCTCTCTTCTCCGATGAAACGAAAGTTGAGCTAAATTCAAAGAATAAGGTTCCTTTTTATCGAACAGCATATTAGCATATATTTTAGATCTTCTGTGCGTTGTAGTAGTTATTGGTTCGGATTTCGTGATGTCATTTGCGGCTGCGTGCCATTGGAAATTGCTTGGCGTAACACGTGCGGCATGCGTGCAGTAAGTTGTCGACCATTGTCCCGGAGGAAGTGGTTAAGCAATAAACATACAGTACTAAATAAAAATACACGATATCCAAAGAAGAGTGGAAGGAGAACAGTCTACCCCATGTAGGTTACCCAGACAGATACTCACCTGAGGAAGACTCGAGGGTACAACGGCCGAAGGTTGTAATATTAGATTTAGATTAGGATATTTAATGTCCGGGATACTTGTTTCGGAGTCTCTTGATGGCTCCATATTTTTAATCGCTTGAGAAAATTAATCTTTTTTTCTTTGAATATCATCAAAGGCAAAATATTTTCTGCATTTGATTTAGACTGGGGTGATTTATGTATTTGTTTCACATAATAAACATATTTTTCTCGTCGCTAGTTACTATCCTTTCGAAAAAGGACGTTTGAAGAGATTAAGGACGAGCTTCTAAACAGATTCGTAACTTCATATAAACTGTTCTCCTTTACCGACCACAGAGATCCCTCCCTGCCTCTTATCAGAATGGCTGATTCACAACTCCTCGAGAGTTGCCTCCTTACGCCTACTTGGTCTCACGCTGTCTACTGACATGAGATAGAATAAATAAATTGAATCTATAGCTTCATCTACCGCAAGGAAAGTTGGTTCTCTGTGTCGTGCCAGAAAGTTTTTCTCTCGCCTGATTCCAACCTTCAAATCTATAAATCAACCATCCGTCCTTTCATGGAATATTGCAGTCACATATGGTCTGGTGTTCCCGATGTACGTCTCGAGGTCCTCGACAAAATCCAGAGACTAATATGCAAGATAACAGGTCCTGATCTGGCATCTAGTTTACAATCGCTTTCCCACAGACGTGCCGTGGCCTCACTCTGTCTCTTCTACAAGTATTTTCACAGCAACTGTTCTGATGAGCTACTTTCGCTGGTTCCCGGACTGCATGAATTTAAGCGAGCTGACATCTCGGTTCCATCCTTTCCCTGTCAAAATGATTAAAAGTAACCGTCTCTTCTCAAACAGCTTCTTCTCCCGCACTTCCTGTCTCTGGAACTCTTTTCCCCTTACTTGCTTCCCCGATGATTATAATCCTCAAATATTCAAGTGTAATGCCAATCGACATTTGACACCCTGAGCTTGTTCCCCGTCCTTCTCTGTATTCTTTCCTCAAACATGACTTTTTACTCTTGTTCTCAATCTTCTGTAACCCCTTGCGTGCTAGTGGCACTCCCGCCTTGCTTGGGGTGAATTGCGTTAAAAAAAAAAAAATAAAAACCGTCTTGTCAGATCATGTGGAAGCCGTTTCCGTAAGTTTATAGGGAAGCCGTTTCCGTGAATTCACATGGAAGCCGTTTCCGTAAATTAATATGAAATTCGTTTCCGTAAATTCATATGAAAGCCGTTTCTGTAAGTTCATATGGAAGACGTTTCGGTGAGTTTCCCTAAGTTCATAGAAAATTCGATTCCGTAATTTCATATGGTAGCCGTTTCGGTAAGTTTCCGTAGGTTCATATGAAAGCAATTTCCGTCAGTGCTCGTAAGTTTCCGTAAGTTCATATGGAAGCCGTTTTCTTCAATACGTACAGGGTGGTCCGAAAGTCTTGTCAACTCTTACCAAAAAGTAATGAGAACAATAGAAGAACAAGTAATACAAATCACATGTACTGGGTTCAGTTTATTCACTTTCACTGGCGCTGTCATACATCGAGAAGGTCTGTATGAATGCCATTTATGTGGAACAAAATGAGATGCCATGTCCTGTGTGATATTTTACGAACCTGTGCTTTGTTGATCGTTGCAAAGGTTTCCCAAACTGTATCCTTTAACTGATGGGTATTCTGTTATCGTTCATGTGAAACTCTTTCGTTGATAATACTTCACAGAGTGTTAAAATAGAAAATTATATTATGTAGTGGGTGACAAGACTTCCGAATCACCCTGTACATTTGCGGATAGCCTTTAAAGGAAGTTCAAAATTACTCAGATTTTACAAACTGAATAATCTTCAAAACCATTCAATTTTTATAAACGTTGCTCAAAAGATGGTGCTGGGATTTTTGTTTTACAGATAATGCTAAACTCGTCATTAAATAATTTTAATAATAATAATTATTATTTTAATAATATTTGAGCAACGAAAAGTTAAATTCACTTAATTTTATTTCTTTCCAGCAATGAAAACCTCACTACCATTGTTTACGCCCTTGTTTCAAGGATATGTATTTATAAAAAAATAATTTGATCATAATGGCATGCGTACAGATAATGGTGGGAAATCCAGTACGAGAAATCATCTTGCGAAATCGATCAAAATTTGAATATTGTCAAGCCTCTTCTGGCAGCGATCAATAGATAATTCCTATATTGATAGATGGGGTATCGATAGTCTATATATTGGAAATAGTTATCCTTTTCGGTATTTTTGAGTCAAGGCGTTATTTGTTTCTTACTATATTTCTCCTGTATGGAAAAATGCGATGTTTGATGTTTAGTTATTATCAAATGATGTTTGTTAAATATCTTTTGTTCAATTTATTGCGGTCTATTTTCATAGACATTTCATTTATGATTACATGGAAAATACGAATTGGCATACGAACTACTAACAGGTGCACTGGGTGATGTTTCATTAGAAAAATACGAAAAAAAGTAAATAATAACGGAATTATTCGTTTTGTTAGAATTTTGCACAAAGGTGTAGATATGTTCAAAGTCTGTGAAGTCATATTCACCTTACTTTGCCCCCAACTGATTATCTTTTTTAATTGCTACAAAACACTTTGAGGGAAAAAAAACATCTCTAATGAAACGTTTGACACATGAAAACTCTTGGAATTTTACTCAAGCGGAATTCTGAAACCCGCTCTAATTCGGGTCACAGTTGCTCTACATCGACATATACGCTATTTACATTATTCGTACTATCTTCCGAATCGTTGTCGCCATATCATTACAACGGCCGTTGTACGCTTTCTTCAGGTGGTTTGAATGTCGAACTGAAACCTTTATTTCGCTCACCGTAGACTGTTCTAGTTCCATGTCAGTTATCAGTTATCTCCTGTTAATTCCCCTCTCAAAGTTCTTCACCACCTTCACCAGGTATTGAACTCTTTGTGTCCTGTCACTGGATCTAACACCTTTATCCACTGTGTCATGTGTCCTTGAGGACATCTGTGTTTGAATTTCTGGGTATTATAAACCTAATGTCTTCAGCAACCTTTTCTTTTTTAGCAGTGTTCATAATGCAATTTTTTTGCTGTTATCATTACATGTTTTTACCAGATCTCATATTGCAATTTTTGTTGTTATTATCGCTTTTTTCTGGCTCTCCTTATTACTGGTTCCCATATTGTATTCATTTCTATGCTTGGTCGACTCAGGAGATTTTTTTTGGCCTAGCATATGTGCTGATTCATTAATTTTACGATTTTTCCAATGATGTTCTTTGTCTATGATCTGAACCCGATCCCACAGAGGGCGGTGATTTCCCTTCTCTCCCCATATGTGGACAATTACGCCTGATTTTTCCTCTTCCCCTCGTGTTACAGCATTCTGGTGTTCTTGAACCCTTGCCTTTAGGAGGCGGCTTGTCTCCCTTTTATATTTCTTTCCGCAGCTTTACTGGATAGCACACACACAGTCTTTAATCATGTTCTCCTCGATGGCGGGTCTTACTCGGGAGAGATATCTGCGAAGTGTCGTCAAGCTTTTGAAGACCATCCCCCCTCATAGCGGAGAACAAAGATGAAGACAATAGTCCGAATAATGTAAATAGTGTACATAATACCTCATCTCAGAAACATAGACAAATATCAACATATACCTTTTTGGAATCAAGATGGTCTCGCGATTGGCAATCTGCCCTTCATCTGGTGCTTGAACATCCAGCATTGAGATTTTTGTCCAGATGACGAAGGAACAGTTAAAAATTCAAATTTTAAAATAACAGACAAAAAAAAATGGGGATTTTAAAAGATATTTTATTTATATTGAGTTTAAAGCAATACAAAAACTTCTATTCGGCTTCTCATCATTCCCTTACAAGTATTCAGTCTTTCATTTTATTTTTGTGTTATGAAAGATCTTTTTCTTCATTAAACTTTCGGCGTGTTTCCTAATATTGCACTTCTACCAGCAAATTGGCGTTTCTCAATTGTTTTGCGGTTAATCCTACTCGATAAAACTTTTATTTTTTTGCTAAAGGAGTTACTTTTAGGGAAGCCAGAACTTATTTTGATATAGAAAAAAGTCCACTGCCTGTGCTCCGCACCCACCTCGGAGACCGACATTGAGACATGTCATGTAGGGAAACCCAGTCGCCTTAACGGGTGAGGGTTACACAAACCAGTATACTCGTATTCGGAAAAGACACTGAGCACTCGTTAAACCATTTGTTGCAATTCCCAAATAAGTGTACAAACTCGGAGGTTTACAGTCTCAGTCATCGCTTTTTAACGCCTCTAAAT
>CAHIKZ030000649.1:635000-762500 GCA_903632075.3 Acanthosepion pharaonis
AGAAGAGTTGAAATTAATGCACGCCAAATTTCACAGTTCTAGCATCAATCCTTAATTGTCAGCCTATGAACATTTTATCCCATCCTCGGTCAGGAAAGAAATAAAGCAATTTTTAATAAGAGGTGAAAATAATGCATGCAAGTTTTCACAGTTCTAGGCATTATTTGTTCATAAGCAGCGTTTGAAGTTTTCAGCTCATTTTTCAGCCCAGTTTTCAGCCAGTTTTCATGCTTGGAAAAAATAGTTTTAATAAGAAGGCTTAAAATTATTCATGCAAAATTTCACAGCTTTAACATCCCTCTTTGATAGTCTATGAACTGCTCAGTTCATCATCAGATCTGGAAAGTAACAAAGTATTTATTACTAAGAAGAGTTGAAATTAATGCATGCAAAATGTCATTACTCTAGCATCAAACATTCATAGTCAGCCTATGAACTTTTCAGATAATCCTCCGTTCTGGAGAGACACAAAGCCGTTATTAATAAGAAAAGTTGAAATTAATGCATAAAAGTTTCACAAGAATAGCATCAATCCTTCATAGTCAGCCTATGAACATTTCAGCCCATCCACTGATCCGGAAAGAAACAATGTAGTCATTAATAAGAAAAGTTGAAATTAATGAATGCAAGGTTTCACAGCTCTAGGCATTACTTCTTCATAGGCAGCGTTTGAAATTTTCAGCCCATCATTGTACTTGGAAAGAAAAAATACAGTTATTAATAAGAAGAGCTAATATAAATGCATGCAAAATTTCACAGCTGTACCGCCATTCCTTCATAGTCAGCCTATGAACTTTTCAGCCCATCCTCGCATATTAGTATAAAGAAAACGCAGACTCCCAATGTAAGATGCCAGAACTTCCGTATAAACACGAAATGCATTCTTAATCGAATTCTTTGAACCTCCTTAAGTTTTCCATTGCTAAATTTTATTGTTTCACTTATAATATTTAAAACATTTTAATAATATTTATGACATTCCAAAATTATATTTACATAAGATCTTACATTTTCTGATAAACATAAAATGTATGCTTGGTCGAAATTTGGTGAATTTTCGAACCATCGGTTTTATAATTATTGACAGTTTATCGATTTGCTTATAATCTGTGAAAGCTGATAAAGCAAACCTAGCAAGTGTGATATAACGATCGTATCACTTCACTTTCGATTGTGATACGTCTTATTTTAAAGAAGCGTTAACATAGTGAGTTGACGTGATTGACTTAACCTCAGGACTGACGATCAATTATAAGAATCCGTGATATATGGTTGCCAGTAAGAGGAATAGCCCAATATATAAACTCTGAATTGGACTGTCCTGGGTATGACGATGAACTGCATCCAGCAGCAAGGCCCCTGATCAGAAGATTAGGGGTTTTGAGGGACGTGAAACCACCTCTTAATTTATGATGGTCCACACTGACCCGGGGTGGTAGCCCTTGTTAGCATCTCACAAAACATTATGAAAGTAAAAAAACACGTTTTTACAATGAAATTACTGGCAGTAGATTTTTATATATTTAAAAAACTACCAATAATAACAATTTATAGTAAAATTACCAAAAATCTTATAGTAGAATAGTCAACAATACCACTTATCTGTAGTTAAAGACATACAGTTACGTTCAAAATATATTTAGCAGAAGCCGTATAATTGCGTTCAAAATATTTAGATTTTGGTATTAATCCATAGAGGTTGATATGTTGCTAAAAAAATCAACAAATTATTAAATAATAGTTTAGCAGGCTATTACTTTTAGAGGAAGTTTATCTCTGTTCCGACTTCCTAAGGTTGACCGTTGAGGTCAGATTGAAGCCATAATAAAGGAGTCGATTTTTATTGTCTGATCAAGCGTGGGAATGCTAGATACATAAAAGTTCTTCAGCGAGTTGGTTCTTATACGTCAAGCAACGTAGACGTGTTCACTTTCGTGTCTGGAACGCCTTCCCAGTGTGGGGAACCACCTCACTTGATAGTGGGTACATGTCAATATTGATAAAATAGTTAAGTTATAATTTGTAGTTGGAGTTCTTACCTTGCTGAAACGAAACGATTGGCGATTGCCGTCCAAGAGAAGGCGAGATGAGACCATCCTCACCAAAGACAAGCAACACGAATTGGAGATGCCAAAATCAAGCAATTACGGAAATTTAAATATCGGGTCTTTATGATAGTTGAGCACCGGTTCACGAAGTTCGAAATAGGATGGTCCTCTCTAAGACTTACAGGCTTCATTCGCTAGAAACTATTTTCAATCAATATTCTTAGAAAGCGTTTGTATACAACTGACAGTTCAGATATTTCTGAACCAGTTTAGCACCATCCATGACATCGATATGAATGTCTCAATCCGACGAGACTATTTAATAATATGCCTCGAGTTTCTGTCTATATTTTTTAGATGAATTATTATGTACACTATTTATATTATTCGGATTATTTCTCACTTTTGTCTATCTTTGTTACAACGTTTCATTGTAAACGTTTTTCTTCAAGTGGTTGGAATGTCGAACAGCAAAAATGAATAACAGCAATGATAACAGAAGAAAACTGCAATATGAGCACTGGTAAAAAATGGTTACTGAAAACATTAGGTTTATAACACACAGAAATTCATAAACAGATGTCCTCAAAGGACACATGGTCCAGTGGATACAGGTGTTAGTTAGATCCAGTGACTTCAATACCAGGTTAAGGCAGTGGAGAGCTTGGAGAGGGGAATTAGCAGGAGATAACTGATAACTGACATCCTTTAAAAACATGTCACGTGGAACTAGAACAGTCTACCCCAGTGAGCGAAATAAAGGGTTCATTTCGGCATTCCAACCACCTGAAGAAGGCCGGAGCGTTGTACTAAATATGACGATATGAAGACAATAGTCCGAATAATGTAAACAGTGTACATAATACCTCATCTCAGAAATATAGACAGATACTGAAGGGTCGAAATGTTGTAATAAATATGGTGACAAAGATGAGGACAATAGTCCGAATAATGTAAATAGTGTACATAATACCTCATCTCAGAAATATAGACAGATACTGAAAGGCCGAAATGTTGTAATAAATATGGCGACAAAGATGAGGACAATAGTCCGAATAATGTAAATAGTGTATATAATCATCTCAGAAATATCAGATACTGAAAGAAAATATAAAATGGCGACAAAGATGAGGACAACGAATAATGTAAATGAAACGAAATATAGAAACTGAAACGCTGAAACGTTGTAATAAATATGGCGACAAAGATGAGGACAATAGTCCGAATAATGTAAATAGTGTACATAATACCTCATCTCAGAAATATAGACAGATACTGAAGGGCCGAAACGTTGTAATAAATATGGCGACAAAGATGAGGACGATAGTCCGAATAATGTAAATAGTGTTCATAATATCTCATCTCAGAAATATAGACAGATACTGAAAGACCGAAACGTTGTAATAAATATGGCGACAAAGATGAGGACAATAGTTCGAATAATGTAAAATAGTGTGCCTCGAGTTTTTAGCTTTGTTGCATCTTCCGGCGTTGGGAAAAACTACTCCTGGCCCTACAGTGTGTTTTTTTGGATATTCTGTCGACTCCATTTGTGTTTCACTCATTCATTACACTTTCTGTTCTTTCGATTTTAACATTTATTTGCAAGTGAATGAATATTCTGCCTCTTTTCGCTTTGTTTATGTTCCTAACACCAGAAATATCTGGAAACATTTTATTGAAAGTAAAGTGAATCTTTTTCTTGCTTATTAGACTAAAATTTGCTGAAATTCTTTTTCTGACATTTTTCCAGCCTGTTTTTATTTATCATGCTAATGTTTTCAATCGCATTTTTATTGCTTTGTGATTTCTGTTCAATCTTTTCGCAATTTTTATCTTTTTTAGGTTATTTCTATCGCGCGACACATGGCATTCTTTATATAATAGCAAATAAAAACATCAATATATGTATTTATATTTGTGTGTGTATGCATAAAAACATCAATAATATATTTGCATTTATATTTGTGTGTGCGTGTATGTGTATATGTTTGAATCTGTTTCACCCCATGCAAGGTAGTAAAGCCACTAAGACACAAGAGGTTATTGGATGTGGAAGAATTACGGACAGAAACATTAATAATTATCGGGAAGAGTAAAGAATAATCAGAAGGACAGTAGATAGCTATTGACATTGCATTTAAATTTTTGCAGATTAAAGTTGGCTGGAAAGCATGGAGTGAGAAGTGCGAGAAAAGAAACTGTTAGCATAGAATCTACGGCTACATCTAGTCAGCTCAACTGTCAACTGATGATCTCTAGCTTTTGAATCATTCCTAATTCTTGCAAACATTTCGAAACTGTTATGTGATCAATTCCAAATGACTCTGCAAGTTCTGACATGTCTTTAAACTTTTTCGATGCACCATAGCATTCTTTATCTTCAAAATCAAAATCATTATTTCTGAAGCGTCTAAACCTATCTCTGCATGTTGTTTACGACAGAGCATGGTCGTCGTAAGTCTTAACAAGAATTCTGTGTGCTTCAGCTGCAGATTTCTTTTGAATAAAGTAGTGCAGTAAAATTCTCCGCAAATACACTTTCTTTGACAAGAAATCCGACATGTTTAACGCTATGAAAAACAAAATTGTTTACACTTCGACGAAATGATAATACTCTGAATCTCAAGCTTATATATAAATATAATAAATATATATAAAAAAATCTCACGTCAGCAAATACGTTATTGTAAATATTTTTCGTAAAATGAATATCAACTGAAATGGACGTGAGATATTTATCATACTGGAAAATAATTAACCACACATGGTTATATCATTTTTTTTTATTGATACCTTGATTTTTATGATAGAATCTGAAACAAATTTTAAAACTTTGTCCGACCTTAATTTTTAAAAGAAGGGAAAAGGCGGCCACAGTCGGGATCATAGGATCGTTGTGAACTCCGCGATTCTTTCCTTAGCATAATATGTTCTTCGTCACGGCTACACACAGTTTTAAGTTCAGAGTTGTCCTTCTCTTAGACTGGCTGTCAGCCAAAGCTGAAGTTCCCACACCGAAGATAACTCTATTTAACCCAGAGCGGGGAGAGAGAAAAGAGGCAGAGTTATACCTTTTTCAAATCCAAGATCCTCTTCTTAGTTGCATCGTATGCTCTTCACCAGGGTTGTCTTTTTTATTGAGAGTTGTCCTTCTTTTTAGACTGGCTGCCAACCAAGTCTCAAGGACACACTCTATTAACTTATAGCTGAGGGGAGAAGTGGTGGATCAATATCTTCCCCTGCACTGCGATACTTTCCTTATTTTCATAGAATGTTCTCCGCCAGGATTAGATACATTTTTCCAAGGTTTGGAGAAGAAGAGGTGGATTTACATCTTTCTCAAAGGTATCTGCGCGTAAGTGAATATAATGAACCAGGCTGGAATTCGAACTCTGCTCTCCGATTTCTCATTCGCGACCGCTACGCATGACATCACATGCACCTCTTTTTAAAATAAAAACCGATAAAATTGAATTTTGTTTGGTTGATTTGTTTTTTACGACTTATCAACCTTTTCTAGGTTATTTAAAGTCAGAAATATTTTTAGATTGTAAAAAAATGTTTCGGTAGATAATAATCGTTTAATGATACATGTCTTGCTAATTAACCCATAGCTGGGAGGGGAATAGGTGGATTCATGCCTTTCCGAAGGGTATATGCGTGTAAGGGAATGTAACTAACCCAATTGGAATTGGAACTCGGCTTTCCCGCACATCCAAGTTTACAGCACCTCATATTTCCAACTGCTCACCCATCTAGGTACTGACCAGGGTCAACGTTGCTTAATTTCGGTAGAGTATCGGAACCTGTGTTGCAACGTAGTGTGGCCGTAAAACGATAAAATTGAAGGATTTGTGGGTTGAAGCAATCTGAAGCAAATTAAAACAGCAGTGAAATTGACAGAAACAAATAAAAATGTCTCTGCTATATATTTGCAGTAAGTAAATTAAATGGCTGCTCGTTTCCATCTATGGATGTTAATCCCTTTTGCAGACACCAGCTCAGGTACATTTGCGTTTTTTCAACACCCACAAAACCAACATGAGTTTATACTACAATTTAGCTGAGCGTTACACTTAGTTACTGTTTCTGGGAGAGGGTGTGTAATTTGGCTCAATCAACAGTTCTGGAAAAAATCTAGTACATTAAAACCCTCGGTCATGGTGGCTTGTGACTTTGTGCTAGTACTACCATCGACGGATTTCGTTCACTTAATTTCCCTCACATAGCTTTTGTCAAATCCTTGGATCGTTTTCAGACAGTATTTAATGGTGCTGTACGCTTTGATAATCTCCCCAGACTGATATTATCACCTCCTCACCAAATCGTCCATGGTGAGATTCGAACCTGGTTATCATGGTAGTAAGTTTAATAGTCTAACCACGCAAACATTTGCTGGAGTATTTCTGTTTTAACAGAAACCATATACTTTGTTTTTATGGTATATGAAAAAAAGAATCATGCACCTGCATTGTTGATTGATTTGCCACGATCTAATAGGAACATGTCTCCGTAGAAACGTTCTTGAATATTCCGAAGGCAGTTCTTTTTTAAGCGATTGAATAAAATACATTGAACGTGTGAATTAAAACACCTGCATTTCTCACATGTACAGATGTCATGCATTTTTCAGTTTACAAGGAACATGTACAAAACATTAAAAATATCATTTCGAACCTTTATTCAACATTCATTGTTCTATTTTATTTATTTATTTATTTATTTTTTGATTTTACGATTCTTTTTGCTGAGTATATATTTATTCTTATATATTATTTGCTTCCCGGTTTGGTTAAAACTGAATCTTCAACACGAATGTTAAATCCAAATGGATTTTGGAATAGACACAATTTGCAAAATTTCTTCTAGAATTAAAAACTTTGATAACATAAGGAACAAACAGAAAAAATCGTGTTGTTAAAGTTACATATTTCTTTTAAAAAAACTTCATCTGAGAGAAAACGAAGTATGTTTCGGTATTCCAATTTCATACGGCTTAGTTTAATTTTTCAGACAGATCTCTTATGTAGTGTTCTTTTTTGTCTGTCTCGTGGTATCTGTATGTGTGTCGCATTGTTGAAGATGGCAATAAGCAGAAATGGATGAGTAAATATGTATGTATGTGTCAGTATCAAACTTCTAGTTGAATCAGTGCGTGTTTTAACAGTGGAATGAAATAACGTTAATAAATTTATGAGCAAATTTCTATTATCATGTTTGCTTTTATTATTCAAGAAAAAACGTGTACATCAGGAAATTTTAGGAGTTTAGTACATTGATGTGTGTTATAATTTTATCATTTATATTATTATTATTTTTATTTCCTTTGATTTCTGGCGTTTACACATTTCTTTTCAGGTCCCGCCCAGGGATCTAAGGTTAGAAATAGCATCATGACACTTTCCACTGACAAAAAAAAAAAAAAAAAAAATACATAGATAAAGCCCTTCGTAAATTGTCGGCTGTATTTATCAGAACAATGTTTTGTATCTCTTTGAGGCATGGACTTCCAGGAATCCCTTCAATTAGTCTACTGTAGTCTTTTCCAATCAATCCTAGGGCTCCAACTACAACAGGGATTGTTGATGTTCCCATATGCCACATTTTTGAGATTTCTATTTCAAGGTCCTTCTATTTCGACAGCTTTTTGAATATCTTCAAAGATACATTGCAGTCTGCAAGGAGGCACTTTTTTTGTTTGTGGTCTTTAATAACAATATCTGGGCGGTTGGCCTTGATTGTTCTGTCAGTGTGTATTGTGTAGTCCCATAGAATTGTAACAGGTCCTATCTCCGTAACCGGGTCTGGGTGGTGTTCATACCAGTTTCTTTCAGTTTTCTTCCCGTAGAAGTTGCAGATTTTCCAGTGCAGATATTGGCCCACTCTGTCATGTCGGGTTTTATATTCAGTGGGTGCCAACACCGTACAACCTGATACAAGATGATCAATCGTTTCTGGATATTTATCACAGAATCTGCATTTTGGGCTGACACAATATTGTAGTATATGTGCTTGATAATTCCTCGTTAACAAGCATTGGTCCTGTACAGCAAGGATAAAACCTTCAGTTTCGGCTTTCAACCCTGCACTACGTAGCCACTGATAGGTAAGGGTTTTGTCTACGTCAGCATGTTTGATACGGGTAGAGTATTGGCAATGAAGTGGTTTATTTTGCCATTGTTTCTGTATCTGGTCGGTTGCATTTGTCTTTGCTTTCTTTTTAAGTATTTTGCAGCTTCAGCCGGTGTATTGTGATTTACTTATTATTATTATTATATAAGTTGTACCGGCTTTCAAAATATACGAAACAAATCCAGCTCGTCAAAAACGTGCGTCTATTTTCAAATGAATTTAATATTACTAGTTAGTTCTTAACCGAAGACGGAAAATGTGACGCCAAAAGCCAAAGGTGCATTGGAATAGTAAATGATGACTTTTAAAGGTTAAGCAAACTATTAAGAAACAGAAAAACTAATTGGAAACAGAGAAAAGAATACTGAACTGTTATATAATATCGGTTCTCAGTGAATGCTGAAGAATCAGATGGAGAAGAGACTTGGAGCAATAGAAACGTGGTTCTACAGAAGTGTTATATAACGTACCTATGAACACTAATGGGTATGTCCTAATCCTCATCAATACGTTGGACACTATTGTAAGTGGGGCTAATATGCTGTCTAAGTAGTCCACCACTAGTAGTGGTTTACGTACTTCATGCTACTGGCGAGTATTGTATTTTGTCGATGATATATACCGTACCTATGAACATTGATGGGTATGCCCCAATTCTCATAAATACGTTGAAAACTATTGTAAGTGGGGAGTAATATGCTGTCTAAGTAGTCCACCACTATCAGTGGTTTACCTACTTCACGCCGCTGGCGAGTATTGTATTTTGTTGATGTTATAAAGATTACCATTTCATTTCCAACCTCCGTTTTGGTTATTCCTCATTCAGTAACCCTTTCTAGGATACAACACTATCTATCTATCTATCTATCTATCTATCTATCTATCTATCTATCTATCTATCTATCATATACACTATAAACACTAATGGATATATCCCAATCCTCATACATACGTTGGAAACTATTGCAAGTGGGAGTAATGTCCTGTCGAAGTCGTCCACCACTAGCAGTGGTTTACCTACTTCACGCTGCTGACGAGTATTGTATTCTGTTGATGTTATAAAGATTACGATTCCATCTCCAACCTCAGGTTTGGTTATTCCTCATTCAGTAACCCTTTCCAGGTTACAAGAAGGATGCTGAGAATACCATGGCCTAAAAACGTGAATAATGGCGAAGTTTTAGAGAAAGAGCTAACGAAAAGGACACTTATACGTAGCATTAGAAAGTGACAACTGAAATGTCGAGGGTGCATTATGAGGAACATAATGAAGGATTAGACAATTAAATACTCACAGGGTATATTAAAGGCAAGAGGGACAGGTAAAGGCATAAACCCCTGCCTAACGAGCTTGTTTAAATGGATGGCAGAACAGAGATTAAAAGAATCCGAAAAAAAGGAAAAATTTACTAAAGAAGAGGAAGTGGTGTAGAGCCATCATCTCCCACTGCCTAAAGGGACACGGATGATAGAAAAAGAAGTACATGACTCCTCCTACTGAGCAAAAGCCAAATGGAAACAAATGGTAGCAGATCTAGACTGGAACTGACAAATTCCCACTTTCCCAAGTTCAGCAACGTCTTCGCGGACCTGTGGGTGATTAAATATTTTCCACCCTACAAGAAGAAACGTCGCAAACCTAACGCTATTTTCCTTGAAACGAACTACACTCCTTAATTCCACCCGTTTTAACATTAACAGCTAAGAACCACCATGCCACTTACACAGGATCAACAGGTTTTTCACCATATGAACCCTTTCCCATAGACCAAAAGTCGGCTACATATGGCACGTGTGGCATATTTGGCACGCGTGCCATACATGGCAGCGAAAGCAATTTCTAATGGCACGCAGACGCAAATGGCATCACAAAGTCTGAACCAATAACTACTACAACGCAATGAATATGTTTATCTGTTTCAATTTTAATATATATTAAAGTATATATGCTATATATTACTATATAAAATCAGAAACCCAATCCTAAATAGGAAAGAAGAAATAAGTTTCTAATGTTCAACAGATGGGGAAGGAGCGTGAACCGTTCGATAGGCGAATCTGAACATACATCTGCCAGAGATCATATGGTATAGAGCAAGGGTTGGCAACCTACGATACGCGTGCTACACGTGGTACGCCAAGCAATTACCAATGGTACGCAGCCGTAAATGACATCACAAAGTCCAAACCAATAACTACTACAGCACAAGATATTTAGTTTTTCAAAACTACTCACTTGGACTCCCATTAATAATAAAAACTTAAAAAAAAAACTATAAAAAACAGTTTATTTCTATTAATGTGGTTTACATATTATTGTATATATTACTATATAAAATATATTGTAGGACAGGTATATTGACCTTGAATTGTATAAAAATACGTATGCTGTTGGCACACTGAATGATTTTAAAACCCTAAGTCGGCACATAGCCACCAAAAAGTTGCCGACCTCTGCCATAGACAAAACATCGCAATCCTCTCGTAATTCTACCGCTATTTCCATGGCAAATGATCTGATGAGTTTAGTCCCACCAATTTACAGCTAAACCCACTATGCCACTTACACAGAGTCGACTCATCGTCATTCCCTTCGTATTCTGTTTGTAAGAAAGAAGTTCCAGTCGGACAGCTTCTACCCAAGAACAGCTACTTTGTGTGACAGATTACCAAGATGGTATTTTTTCGATCTTCATCTCTTCAAGTCTCGGGTTGATCGTTATTTTCCCGATACATCCTCATAAATTGCACTTTCTATCTCCGCCTAACGCTCATACAACAATCTCATTCAGTAACCACCTACCTTGAGTGGCTCTTGGGCCTTATATTAAGTGAATATTAGCAAAAATAATCCTGGTTGGCGTATACGCTATTGTTTCATCCCAAACAATATGATTGCTTCCATGC
Organism: Acanthosepion pharaonis; assembly: GCA_903632075.3. Taxonomy (NCBI): domain Eukaryota; kingdom Metazoa; phylum Mollusca; class Cephalopoda; order Sepiida; family Sepiidae; genus Acanthosepion; species Acanthosepion pharaonis. Next base: position 646,091 of record CAHIKZ030000649.1, read on the forward strand.
AGCGGCGGTGTGTTTCAAAATTAGCGGCATATTTTGTACATCTTCATCAATAGACCAACAAAGTTCGATACTCAATGAACCAAGTACAGGCATGTGAATGCTCTTCAGACCGTAGAGCCAACGTAAAGTGTTTGAGGTGTGGGAAATAAAATAACTTTAAATCCAAATGATAATTCAGACTGGCTGTTGGCTAAGAGTAGCTTAGATGTGGGATAAAGTCTAAAGTAGAGAGGGCCAGTGAGGATCGAACTCACTACTCAGTCGTAATTGTTTTAGCGAGGCAAGCTTGCTAACCATTACACTGCCCCGAGGTACCCCGAGGTGCTCCGAGGTGCGTAAGGATATATCCTATGGATGGCAATAAATAATGCTACAGTTACAGTATATATTTTTTCTCAATATTAGTGTATTCAGTTTCCACAGTGGCGACCAAATCTAGATCTTCATGGATCTCACTCATATCCTCTTCATCATCTTCTTCTATGTGCTAGGTCCCTTCGGGGCGTGGGTGGTCATAGCTCTGCATACCTTCCTGTTGTAACACATAGTAAGGTTTGACATTTTGCTACCTATACTAATCCCTGTCATATATAGTCAGCGTATAATCTTAGCAGAATATATACGCTCTAGAGTAGAGATCCTCAAGGTTTTCGGACCATTGGCTTCTTCATGGAATTCTTGATCGCTCATCGACTACAAAAAATATCAATAATAATAATTTTGAAATCGTACAAATTCTTTTTAATGCATTTTCAGTTGTACTGGTAGTATTCGTTTTAATAATAATAATGAGAAAAGCTTCATAAATAATATAAATATATTAAAAACGTATAGAATAGTACTATTATTATTAGCAGTAATATTTAAAGTGCTATTATTATTAGCAGTGGTATTTATATTACTCAAGCAGTCACATAAGCTTTAAATTTTGAACAATTGTCCAACATCGTGACTCGACACAAATATCAATGAGATCGCCTTGTCTGTATTGTCTATTTCCAAATCAGTTATATATCGACTCTCTTTGTGACTCCTAGGTATTTGTAGACCTTCTTTTGTCCCATAGATATTTATCGACCCCTCGCTAGATACTCACATCAACACACAGGTGTTGATATCGACTAATTTTTGTACTCCTGATATAAAATTGAATTAAAACTGGATTTAGAAATTAGTTCAGCCCAGAAAAGATTAAAGTAGCATTTGTTGTTTGTTTATTTTTTTTAACTTTCTCTCTCTCTCTCTCTCTCTCTCTATATATATATATATATATATATATATATATATATATATATATAAACATTTCTCTGATTTAACCAGTAGAAGACAATATTTATGAATAAAAATGACAATAGGAAAACTGGTAATTGCTGACGCGTTTTTGTCAATGTGGACTTATCAAAACAAAATACGAAAATGAAATTAAATGAACAAAGTAACTAATAAAAACAAAAACAGAATGTACCTAGGAGCAGTTGCTAGGTACATTCTATTTTTGTTTTTATTAGTTATTTGTTCAATTAATTTCATTTTCGTATTTTGCTTTGATAAAGTCCACAATGGACGAAACCCGACAGCAATTGCCAGTTTTCCTATTGTCATTTTTATCCATAAATATATATATATATATATATATATATGAATGAAGAAATATAGTTGTGCTATATTTACGGGATAAAGTGCTCATTATCAGAGACAGAGCGTATGTAAATATAAATATAAAATACTTGATATGTAAAAATAATTTTACTTACTGTAAGTAATTCTAATACATTTACTTCTTTTAAAAAAGAAATATAGTCTATTAAAACTAACAGTGAAAATATTTTTAAGTTGTATTTAAAATTGTAGTTAAATAAAAAGAAATTCTAACCTTAACATGTTTTAAAATTGTAATTAAATAAAACGTATTCTAACCCATAGATCTCCCTCTAAGTACTACAAACACTTAAAGGAATCCAATAAAACATCTACAGTAAAATGAATTTAATATGAAAAGCTACATGATGTAAGCCATTGAATGACCCATGTCCTTTGTGCTTACATGAGAAACAAGATATTACTAGGTTTATATAAAAAATAAAAGGTTACTAAATCAGTGAAATCAATTAGCTTTTTTTTGGCGTCATTATCATAAAGTTTACTTAAATAATATTTAAATATAAATAAAAAAATGTTACCTAATAATATACATACTTATAGTTGATGCGAAAATAACTCTACATGCTGTAAGGGATTCTAATACATTTACTTGCTCTTAAAAGAAATATAGTATATTAAAAATTAAAAGTGAAAATATTTTTCAAATCGTAGTTAAATAAAACGTATTCTAACATAAACACCTACAAACAATCTTTAAGTATACAAATAGAAAAAAATGCCGTAAGAATTTTTGCCGTTAACAATAAAATTTAAAAAAATCCAGACGACATGCATTTAACGGATGTCAGAGTTCATTGAAAAATACATCCTTACCCACTAGCCAAACGTAACTAATATCTGATACATCAAAATACAGCGATAATGAACACGCAAACACCCTTTGTCTGGATGAAATGGATTTCTCTGTATCCTTGGAAACGTGAATTATGATTTTTGTTGTGTCTTTAAAACCCAGTAATTTTATAAGTTACTCCAAAATTCGCTTGAGAATGAGATGGAACTAATGTCTTTAATTTAATTACAAAATTAAATTCCTACCTTCCATTTTTGAAACATGGTTAGAACTGTGTAGCGGAAAAACATATTTTAAATCAATTTATTTATAATGTTAATGCTCTGTAAATTTACATTGAGCACTATTTTGTAAAAATAAAAATATCTATAAGAACACCGGATTATATATCTTACTGTTCTTTCTTTTCATTTATATATATATATATATATATATATATATATATATATATATATATATATATATATATATATACAGTCTCTACATACTAATATAATAGCTGGCCACTTGTATTTCGAGGATACCAATCTACTAGGGCGGTTAGCCAATCCCTGTTGCAGACACTCGCTTAGGCACATTTGTGTTTGTTCAACACCCACAGAGCCAACCTGCTGAGCAGACCTTAGTTACAGTTTCCGGGAGAGGGCGTTTTATCTAGCGTGATCAACAATCTGAGCAAGGCCAGCACACTCAAACCCTCTGTCACGATGACTTGTGACTTCGTGCTAGTACAGCTATCGACGGCCCCCAAGGTTCCCATCTACCCAATTTCACTCAGAAGGCGTGGTATGGTTTTCAGGCGCTTTCCAAATGTGCTGCACGCTGGCATCGATAACATCAAGAAGTCTACTACGTACTACTTCAGAAAGTAAACGATCTAACCACTCGGCCCCCGCGCCCATCATATACTAATACATACATACATACATACATACATACATACATATATATATATATATATATATATATATATATATATATATATATATATATATATATATATGTGTGTGTGTGTGTGTTCCCAATATACTAATAATATACTAACCTAATTAAAATCCCTTTTCTTAAGGTATTAAGCAATGGGATGTTAATAAGGTTAGTATATTTAACATAGAGAGCGATCTGTTTTGGAAAGATGGCAGAAATTGTTTAGAATCAGAAAGAAAATTAAAAAGAAAGTAAAAAACGGATATCTCTAAAAGAATGGAGAGATATAACTAGAAAAAAGAAAATTAAATAAATAAGTAAATAAATAAATAAGGAAAGAATGAAACGGAAGTTTATGTCTGTTAGGAGAAAAAAGAAAAAAGAAAGAAATAGTCAAAATTAGTTTTAACATTGAAAGAATTAAAAAGAAAAAGAAAGAAAAATAGGAAAGTTATTAAAGAAAGTAAAATGATAATTTTTGAAAGAAAGAAATAAACAATAGAAGAGAACTGAAAAGAAAGGGAAAAATGATTCATCTCTGAATAGAATGAAATAGATAGAAAAAGAAAGGAAAAAATAGAAAAGGAAAGAGAAAAGAAAAAGAAAAACAAAGAAAGAGTATAATGAATGGAATAAAAAAGTGAAATGTTAATAAAAGAAAAACGAAACGCAACAAATATTGATAAAAAAAAACAAAAACAGATAGTGATTTTGTAAGCGAAGTTTAGATGTGACACCAGGCCGAAAATGTATGGCACCCAGTGACAATCAAACTCACTCCTAAGTCGTAAATGATCTAGCGAAACCAACTTGTTAACCATTACACCATGTCGAAGTGCCAAAATAATATTTTAAGCTCAGCTTAGATGTAGGACAAGGTCAAAGGATGGGGTACCCAATGAGGATCGAGTTCACTACTCAGTTAATCTAGTTTGATAAGCTTGTTAACCATTACACGACATCGAAATGCCCAAAATGCGAAAACATAAACGGATAAAAAAATACAGCATGACCGGGACAATAGCCCAACATATTAATTGTGAGTGATATAATAATTATGAGTTCAATCTCTGGTCCGGGCAGTATGTACTTGGACTCAGTGGAAACAGGGTAAGTAATAATTAAGCAGTACTAACAGTAAGAACTGGATATATATCAATAGACATAAGAAGTGGAAAACGAACAGTCTACCCACGTAGATTAAGTAAAGTTTGAAATTCCCAGTAGCTTACCATGATCGATATACACCTGATGACTATGTTCCAGTTATTTAGGAATTGAACATTCAGAAAATGATGGAAATTTTATTGGCCAATCATTTTATCTCTATCTTGTTCGAATTATGTCATACATTGAAAATGATGACAAATGATTTCAGCGGCGGAAAATTATAGTAAAATACTTTAGCTTAGGTATGTCCATTAGGTCACGTAAAAAATCGGCATATCACGATTAAAAATGACTCATAAATCAACGAAAACAAAGTTTTGTTTATGTTATGTTTATGTTGTTATGAAGAGGAAAGACCAAAGTATTTTTAAATATTTTTGAAATTTTTACTCCTTTCAAGCACGTAGAAAATTTTGCTTAAAATTATTTTTTTTACGACAGCGCGAAAAAAACTAAAAAAAGGTTTGTTTTATTTTGCGCTTTTCCCCTTGGAAAACACACGTTAATTAGGAAATTCTTGCAAAAATCAAATAATTGTTGGATTTTAATGAAATTTTCAGGACTTATTCAGAAATGAATGAAATTATTTTGGAAATTTTTTTTCAGAAAATCTTGTTAAAAGTTTTTTTTTAAACATGTTTCCACCCACTTACATATTTTCAAGAAATTTCAAGAAATTAAATACGCACCCCAGGATTTTTTATTAGTTATAAACAGGAATGTTTGTAGAAAGTAAATCACCAGTTTTTTTTTTGTAACACATTTACTTTTTTAGAGAAAATCAAATTTCAATTGTAAAAAAAAAAAAAAATGTAAAAAAGTATGACATTTAATTAATTAGAAAAGCTTACACCTGTTTTTGTAGATACGTTATACTAAGGACATTATTTTGTGAAGAAATAAAATTTTTTCGATGAATAATGTATTTTTTGCAAATTTTTTCCACATTTTAAAAAATTTTTCATTAACGTCTTAAATACTTCAAAAATCTTTTAAAATTCTTTATTTCTTTCCGCACAAATAATGCAATGATAACGTTAATGAAAATGTAAATTTACAAATCGAACTTTGAAAAGCACATAACAGTCGTTTACACAAAAATATTTTTAAAATAATTTTAAAAATAAATTTTTATTGAAAACGTTCATAATTTCTATGTATGGAAATGTATACGCGACATAATCCTTAAAAGGTCACGTGATTTGTGTCGTCTGGCACCGCAGTTATTTCTCTCCTCTGTCCAGTTCAGATACACATCGTTAACATGTTTGCAGAAATTAATAAAAAAAGTTTAAAGAATTATCTAAATAATAAAAAAAGTTTAAAAATTATCTAAATAATAAAAAAAAAGTTTAAAGAATTATCTAAATAATAAAAAAAAAGTTTAAAGAATTATCTAATTTTATTGCCATTATTATAAATAGAGTTTTGTCCTTTATTCTAATAAAACTAAAAGCGTTCACTCAGATTTCTAATAATTTTCATTTGTGGTCATCCGTAGTAGCTGTCGTCACTCGTCACTCAACACGTAGATCAAATATTGGATAAAAAACACCAATACCAATCGTTAATAATTGGTTGTATACTACTTTTTATGCTAGAAGTAAGTAATAATTCTTTTAAATCAGATTAATTTAACATTAAATTTTCTAATTTTAATAAAATAACGTGTCAGAAACTTTTGTTAAATATTTTTAAAATCGATAAATTTGTGTTTGTCTACAAATTTCTTAAAATTAAGAAAATGGCGGGATTTTAAGAAAATTTAAAATTCCAAAACTAAATTTGACATTCCAATGTATATAGTTTCTATCTGAAATACACCAGAATTGTTTCCTTAATGTAAATAATAAATTTAATGATTAAACTTTCAATTAAAGCTAAAATGAAATCTTAAAGAATGTTTTTTCATTTTTTAAAATTTATTTTAAAGTTAGGTATCGAAAATTTTGCCGAAAAAAAGTGGAGGTCCCTACTTTAGCTGAATTACCATTCGTTCACTTTGTTTTTCGTTAAAAGTTCAAACCTATCAAGATATATATTTCATTAACATTTTTTCACGTTGGGAAAAAGGAACTTGAAAAAGAGAATTCACGCCTTTTGCAAGATTTGCGAGAAGTGAATATAGACAGTCTTAGCTGAGATTTTAAATCGATTAGCCTATTCTTTTCTTTTTTTTTTTTTTTTGATAACCTTTCTGTCCCCCAGCACATACACATACTTTAGAACCGTCAGTATGCTGCTTTCGTATTGTTATCTTCTGCATTAAGTAATCTGAGGCTTATCAGGTCGATAAAGGTGGCAGTGTACCGAAACAGACGAGAAAATCTCGTTCCTTCGAGATTTGAGGTGGCGAGATTTAAAATGTAATAATAATCTTTACCGTCAATTTGAAATGGCTCACATTAAAGATGGCGTGCGCCATTACTGAACTGTTGTAAGGATCAATGGCTAGTTTGAAAGTGCGTGTCAGATGCGGGTATCTGTAGCTCAGAGCGTCCGAATAGGTGCAATGTTTTCTTAATTAAAGGTCATAGCAGAGTCAGAGGTTAAGTGATATCGGTGTTTTCTAAAATCATCTAATGAACTATTTACAGATTTGCGCCACATGTCGAAGACGCAAAATCAACATTTTCAAAGTCTGTTTGATATGCATTCAGACACCTTAAAGATTTTTAGAACAGCGCTAACGAAAGTTTATTTCTAATCTTTGGATTTTCTAAGTGGTCGATATCGACCTTTGGGTGCGTCGAAAAGGTTCAAAGGAGGCGATGAGGAAAAAGAGTGCTTGTAGAAAAAAAATATCAGGTAGTAAGAGTCGGTAGGGTTTCATTAGAACCAAATATTTTTCTATTTTTTATTCTAATAAGAGATGATAATATTATTTGTTTCCTTATAAGGATGCCCGCGTGATGCAATGGATAGCTGCTTGAAATGAAAAACTGGAGAGCTGAGTTCGAATTCAAGTCCAGTTCGGTACATTCAATTGTGCGCAAATACTCTTGGGAAAGGTATGAGTCAAGCCCGCCAACTATGGATTAAATCGTAGGACTTGTATCTGGAAAAATCGTTATTCTCGAATGATTTTAATACAATATTCACTCGCAAAAGAAGAATTATTCTTACAATCCAAAATATTTCTCGGTTTTAAACGACCCACAAAGGGTTGATAAGACGTAAAAATCTTATACCAAAATATTCAACATTCATGTCGAATATTTTGGTATAAGATTTGCTACTGTTGAAATTTATAAAACCCTTCTATTAAAAGTTTTTTTTTAGGAAAATAGGTTTGTCAAGTTCGCTCTTTTCAGTATTGATGGGTTGTTTCCATCCTAATCTTTTGTTTAAAGTCGTGTAGAATGTCAACATCTTATTTTATTATCTTCTCTTCGAGTTCCATGTGTTATCTATTTTAGTTGTTGGTGCTGTTGAAAGTCATCAAGTGATATGCTTTCCGTTATTTGGTTCAGTTATTTGTGATTCTGTAGCGCCAGCCCATTAAGTTTGAAGAAGGAAGGTCCTCACTTCATTCAATCAAGTCCACTGAATCTTTCTAGTATTGATGGGGGCTCCTTTCCTAATATTATTTTCTTTTCCGGATACATATGCTATTCATTTTACCTGTTACTGATGTTGAAAGTCCTCAAAGGATGTGGTTTTTGATTTTTGATACAGCCTAAATCATTTACGTTTAAGGAACATGTATGCTCTTTATATACACGAAAGCATTTTTTATTTTATTTTGTGGTCTAAAGTTAAAAGTTCGAAATTTTTGTGCATCATGCTGACGTTATCTGAATGGAACGCTTCACAGTCCCCGCTTGATCAGTGATCTGAAGGCTGTAGATGTTCAATGTTCTAAGCTTATAGGTGTAATGATTCGATATAATCATTTCAATTCATGTCCAAGAAACCACGTAGGTGATAGTATTTCTGACATCAGATAGAGTAGAGAGGTGAGTACTGAAGTGTGACGGTGACTTAACCTCAAGTCAGTATTAACAAAGGCTCATAGTGTAAAACAAATATAACGATCAGAGAATACACATTCGTATATACACATACATACACACAAGAAAACTGTGAACCGTCAAGAGTTGGAATTAAGGATTTAACAAAAAGTTTGTAACTGTTTAGACCTCGGCAAGACTGGAATTGGTGCAATTGCTGAGGATGGATCTGGGATGTGAAGAAATTAGATAGAGTTACAAGAAATCTAAACCGAAGAATTTCGATTTTTAAACGCCAGTTTATAAGCAGATTATCTCAGCGTTGGAATTAAAAAAAAAAAAATCTTTATTTAAATATCATTTTAAAACATTTATTTAAATATCATTTTATTTAAAATTTTTTTAACTAATTTTCAGAAAATTTTAACTATCTCAGGGTTGGAATAATAATAATAATAAAAAACTTTATGGAAAATGTGACACAGAAATCCGAAGAATAGCAGAATATGCCTTCCAGAAACGAATTAAAATATTAAGAAACTGGAAAAATGTGTTAAAAACTAAGATAACAGTGCTGAACTGATATGTAATATTAATCCTTATATATGTCAGTCAATGCTGAAGAATTGCCCAATTTCAAAAATTTCGAGGAGTCTTGAGGGAATAGAAATATGGTTTTATAGAAGCATACTGAGAATACCATGGACGAAACATGAGAGCAATGTGGAAGTTTTAAGAGAAAATAGAAAAAAAAGGACGCATTTGCTTTGAATCAGAAAGAGACACATAATGAGGAAAGAGGCTTGGAGAAATTGATACTCACAGGATATATTAAGGGCAGATGGAAGCATAGATAATTAATAATAAATATTAAACTAATACATTTAATAAAAAAAGTGAAATCACAGATACTATTAAGATGTGTACTTGAATGAAGCATTAGATTAAAAGTTTGTAAAAGACGAAATTACTTTTGAATCTTTCTACTATTAAGTTTTTCTTAGTACCACACAAAGCCAAAGGAAAAAAGATGATTGTACAACATCACGTTTTAAGTATAGGATAGGATTTCTGCTTAGAAAATCAGCATTAGACATCCTAGCTTTGTATACGGAGTCGAAAGCGTACATCTAGCATTACTAACTGAAGCGAAAAATAGATTAGAATCGAAGACAAGCCCTTTCAAATATTCTTGTATTATTTCGAAATATTCTTCTAATCTTCGCTGATATTGATGTTACTATAGACACAACATTTCGACCATGTACCATCTGGCCATCATCATGTATCCATTTATTGGCTCATATGGGATATGCGTTGTGTCTATAATAACATTTATATCAACCAAAATGAGAACTACAGTTCAAAATAGACTTTGTATTTCATTTCGGAGATGAGTAAATGTCAACATTCTTGTATTATTTTCGAAATATTGTTCTCATCTTCGCTTGTATAGATGTTATTATAGATGCAACTTTTCAACCAAGTACCATCTGGCCATCATCAGGTATCCATTTATTACCTGACATAGAATATGTGTCGTGTCTATAATAACATTATATCAGCCAAGATGAGAACTATAGTTTAAAATAGACTTCGTATTTCATTTGTGATTCTGAGAAATTGTCAATATTCTGGTATTATTTCGAACTGTTGCTTTCATCTTGGTTGGAATAGATGTTATTATAAATACAACGTTTCGACCAAGTAATCTCTAGTCATCATCAGGAGTCCATTGATTGGGTGATATGGGATATCTGTTGATAGTTATGATGTCACTCCTCCTAAATTGGTGCTTCACTACTGGATCCAAGGATTAAATTCATGACTACCAAATGACAGTAACACACATATATCTAACTCCTATATCCACTATGCCACCGTCCTGGGATGGTGTATTTTGGTAGCCTTTTCTATATTCAATGTCAGATGGTTTTTGACATTTGGTTATGATGGTGGATTCGTAACGCATTTAATAATTTTAGTATTTCATTTTTAGATGAGTAATTTTCAATAACCCGTTTTTATAGGCACAGCGTTTCGACCAAGTACCTTCTGGCCATCATCAGGTGTCCATTGATTGGCTGATATGTGATATCTGTTAATTATTGTGATATTTTTATTCCTGTGATATCAGTTATAATTCGTTCCTGTTAAACTGGCGCCTCACTAACAGATCCAAGGTTTAAGCTCACAATAGGCTCTGAACAGGTTAGTGTTTAATAATTTCTATATCACCTTAATTAAAACACCAATTTCTATCTCATATTTCAACTAATATAATCTTTTAGAGGCAAGCTTTTTTTAATCATTTCAATCCAAGCAAGGTAATAAAGCCACTAACACGCAAGAGGTAACTGAGTTTTAGGGAATATGAATAGAAGAAAGAAACACTATTAAGAAGCGAGTACAATAAAATACAGGAATTAAAATGGTGTAACATAACCACTGACATTTCATTTAAAGTTTTGAAGATCAAAGTTGACAGGGAAGAAAGAAGCTAGAAGAGAGTTGAGTGAAGAAAGTGTTAACATAGAACTTACGGTTATATCTAGCCAATTCAACTGTAAATTGATGAGACCTTCTTGCCACTCTAGTACTGCACTTAAATTCATGAAGATTGACCATGTTAAATCATCCAGAGTTGTCGTTTATCAGGAGTCGAATATTTCAAAATTCATAGAAATTTTATTGGTCATTCATTTTATCCGTTTCGAGTTCGAATCCTGCCAATGGTTACAATGATTGTAACAGCTTTCAGATATTTCAGATACTTTTGCCTCGGCACAATGATAAAGTGGTTTGCTTAAATTATCACTCGTTCATTTTCTACTCCGTTAACCTTGTCTGAAACAGATTTCTTCTAGGGATCTAACATTGAGAAAATTTTCGGGGAGACGTATTGATTGATTTGGTTTTTTTTACAGGTTATCAACCCTTTTTGCGTTATTTAAACTGAAACATATTTTGGATTGCAAGAATGATCCGATTTATACGAGTAAATATTGCATTAACATTTCTTTTAAGAATAACAAGGATAATTTCCAGATACAAGTTTGACTATTTAACCCATAGCCGGAGGAAAATAGTCATAGAATTCCCAAGAATAATTGAATTTAACGAACCCCACTAGATTTCGAAATCCACTCTCTAACTTCTCATTTTCATGCATTATCCAATACACCACTTCCAGGGAGAAATACATTCATACTTTTCGAAAGGTCATTTGAGGAAAGTGATTATAAGAAGCCTAAGCTTGGATTTGAAATCGATTTACTGATTCTATTTTTCTTGCTGACGAATATTCTGCAATCCTGTACATCCACACATTTCTTAGCTTTAAATCGTCAACATGCTGCCTTCGAATTGTCATCTTCTGCATTGAGTAATCTGAGGCTTATCCAGTCGATAAAGGTGACAGCGTACCGCAACAAACGAGCAAATCTCGTTCCTTCGAGATTTGCGGTCGACGTCTAAAATGTTCTAATAATCTTTTCTCGAAAGGGCAAGCAGTTAAGTGCACTCACGTTACAGATGCGGTCCGCCATTACTGAAGAGCAGTAGTAATGGCTTGTGATCAGTTTGAGTAAAGTCTCCAAAAGAACGTTCATGAGGGCAAATAATTAATTTATCATTTCACTATGTCTCCAGAATTCTTCGGTGATTGTTGGCACTAAATGACAACAAGGGTCTTTTAATTTCTCACTCAAGTCAGCAATATCCTTGTCTCAGTTCTTTCAAAGATTTCTTTTAACTCTCTGTAAGGATTTGTTCCAGCGTTCTCAATAGGATACTGGCGCAATGACTAATAGTTTAACACTCAATTCGCGGCTTTTTGCAGTTTTTTCTTAACAACAGACAAAATTAAAATGTTATATTAATCCTATTTAAATACTATTTACCTTCAGGATATAGATGACAGCTGTTATTCCAAATTCCATTTCTTTATTATCTGGATAAATAATAAAAATAATGGAATGGTTCCCCGTTGTCTTCTTTTTATCTGTAGATTGCCATGTGCTTTGAGGAAATATAGTGGAGTCGATTTCCAATGCCTTCTCAACCAATTCCTTTTCTTTATTATCTGTGGATTGCCATGCTCTCTTAGGAAATATTGTGCAGTGGATTTCCCATACCTTCTCTACGTTTTGCAATTTAATTTTCTTTCTCCTAGACTGAATGACATCCAAGGCTACAGAGATTAGTCTACCCTGGGCATGGGCGGGTGTTTGCGAGAAGAGCTGGATTCATGCCTTTCTCAAAGGTATATTTGTGTAAGTGAACATAACACTATTAACCGGAATTACAAATAGATTTACAGATCCTACTTCTAGCATCGATGCCTGCTAATCTACGCCTACATCCCATGGTACAGATTTCTAGAATAATCCGTTGTTAATTATAAGTTGATATGAAATCATTTATTAGTCCTTGGTAAATCATTTATTACTCCTTCTAAATTATTATTATTATTATTATTATTATTATTATTATTTCGGTTGAGCTCTCTGGGGAGGAAGTGTGGTTTTGTAAACAGTGACTATTACGGCTAATAATGAAAGACTCTTCGTTAAATCGAATTGAGTTCTCTCAGTCACTGTGTATTTATCTAAAAATAAATACGCTTAAATTCACATTAATCCCTGCCATGCCCCAACGGATTAGTGGTAGAATCTCCGACTGACGCCAATTCGATCCTAGCTAGAGGCAACCGGACATCTAGCCACACTGATGAGCTGTGATACAGCGAAACAATCTGCCCGTGGATGACAATATATATATGTATGTGTGTATTTTTATAGCAAATTCTCTTTTAGGCATGTCTGATTGAATGAATTAAAAAAAATTATGTCTGCTTATTTCACCATGATCCTTTCATATTCACGAACATTTTTCCGTATATTACAATTGAATAAGGCAAGAAATGCACTGTAATAGAGAGAATCGCTTTTTTTACCACGTACATTCCATCTTTTTCAGAGATCATCAGGGATGCATCTAGTAAGGCAAAAACATTGTGTAGCTATGCATTACTGATATTTTACTTTTGATTTTAAATGCTACGGCTGACAGTTATGCTTTAGCGTAATGGATTATGATAAAAAATAAGCAGACATAATGTTTGTAATTTATTCAATTATGCACACACACACACACACACACACACACACACACATATATATATATATATTCAGACATGTATCATTGAATAATTTAGACAAGTTTTGCCTACTTATTTTCAGTTGGATCTTTTCATATTCACGGATAAGCTTTTTGGTGTTATTATTAAACAAAGTGAGATAGTTACCGTGTTGATACATATTCTTTTATTCCGAGTACTTTCTACATTAGCACAATCTCATCATCAGGGTGTTGTTTATTTCGAGACAAATAATGTAGTGTTTATCATTTTCAAAGACAAAACTTCTGCGTTCAACTAAAAGCTAAAACTTTTCACTTGTAGAGTGAAAAACGCTGAATGAGTACTGTGATTGGCTTGACTAACGCCTCAGGGGAGGTAACTAAGTATGGTTTTGTCGAGAGTTTTTCAGAAATAAGTATTAAAACTATTAGTAAAAACCTCGATATTTTAAACCATCTACTGTAAATAATTTTAAACATTTGTGCAGTATTCATAATTAATTTTATTAAGGTTTCGTTTCAATTTTTTAATATAGAATTTTTAGTTTAAGTTTATTCTTTTCATGAAAAACTATTTGTATTTTCAACAAGATTCTTTTTGAATTGCGAATGTGGACAGGTATACTGCTATTTAGAAATGTCGGATGTATCATTCAAAGAAAAACTCAAATGAAAATTGTATTCGGATCAAGATTGGCTGGACACAGCAAAATAATAAATATCTATCAGTAATCATACTTATTATAAAACCCAGATTGTGTGTGTGTGTGTGTGTGTGTGTGTGTGTGTGTGTGTGTACGCTAATATATTGGATTGGATTTCCTACATTTTTCAACCGATTTCAACAAAACTTCACAGGACTACGTAAAATTATCTTGCGGTGGTTCTGACAGCGCCAAAAATTGGAAAAACACAATTGTTTTTGCACGAAATCAATTTGAAAACACGATTAAGAGTCATCACGAGAATGAAAGGGAGACAACTCATATCGAGTTATACTTATTATAAAACCCAGGTTGTTTGTTTGTGTGTGTGTGTGTGTGTGTGTGTTCGTTTATATATGGGATCGGATTTCCTACATTTTTCACCCGATTTCAACAAAACTTCACTTTTTTTTTGCAGGTAGTGTTTCTTATTGTCTTGCACACTTTTTTTCTTTATTTTTACATTCAGAATGCTTTAAAAATTCCATTTACAAGACAATTGTTTATAATAAAATTCAATTCAATCGGTAGACTCATAATGATTGAAAACAATGTTTTTGTTTGAGTTTGGGTTTGAACAATTCGTAAAAAATAAAACAAAAAATAAAAAAAAATAAAAAAATAATTAAGATATGCGTGTCCGTCAACCTTAAACAATAATCTTTGAAAATTTTATTTTTCAGTCTTTATGATAGTCGATACTTGATCTATCTCTTACTGTTACATCTCCGGGCAACGCCGGGCTCTACTGCTAGTAGAACAATAGAATACAGTGAATTGGATGAAAAAGGAGCACAAAGTAGACGTGACTTGGTGGAAACGGTAATTTACTTGCAATTGTGCAAACGAGAGGACATCATGATGCATACTAAAAACTTATGGAAAAATACAAAATTATTTGGATTTTTAAATTTGGAACAGATAACATGTTTCAGGCCAGGATATCAATGTTAGAAATTATAAATAAAAATGATGTCTCTCATGTTACTGAATAAATCAGGATTGAGACTTCAATGGTCGAAACGTAGATATGGATAAAATAAAAGTATCATTATAAAAAGATCAACATTTTCATCAATATATATATATATATATATATATATATATATATATATATATAGCTACCATTTTAGAAACATGGTTAGAACTGTAGCGAAAAAATCATATTTTAAATCAGTTAATTTATAATATTAATCCTCTGTAAATTTATATTGAGCACTATTTTGTAAAAATAAAAATATCTATAAGAACACCGGATTATATATCTTACTGTTCTTTTTCTTTTATATATATATATATATATATATATATATATAAAATACATTAAAATGTATATATTTGTGTAGAAAACTAATCTAGACATTTTTCTAAAATTATTTATTATCATTTTAAACTGTCCAGGTAAACCTTTATGGAAAATATATAAATTTGAACTCTGAAATGTACAAAGAGTTGACTAAAAATAAAGAAATGAATCAATATTATCAAACAATAAATATAAAGAAACTAATTAATTATACTTATAATATACATGAGGTATACATGATTTATGTATTAGATTGTAAAAGGAAGTCTAATGCATTTCCTTCCAACAATTATTTCACAGTAGCATACTGTAAGCATTAGATAATTTTTCAAACTATTTTCTGAAAACATTACAAAAAGAATAAAATGGGAATAACAAAAGTTGGTTTCTAAGCTATTGCTATAAGCTATAACAAAAGTTGGTTTCTAGGCTAATAACCTATTTAATCATTGATTTCAGTCTGAATTTCTGAGATGAAGAATTATCATAATGCCCTGATTTAGTTAGTTTAGTATCCTCATATATTATTCTTAACTCAAGCAGTAAAAATCGTATCTTTTGGTTCAGTTGAAAATAGAAAGTGGCATGAGAAGTTTTTCATAACATGTGTGTATTTCAGGTATCCTTTTAATGAAAGAGGTACTGTTAGATGAACCCTAAAAAATGGCTACTCTTCAAGAAAAGGAAAGATTATGGTATATTGAAACAAATTCGGATAGGAAATTTTAAATTTAAAAGCAATATATATATATATATATATATATATATATATATATATATATATATATATATATATTGTTTATCGTTGCTTGGAAATCATCCATTTAATCAATAACATCATCACTGTCTTGTCCGTATATTGCTTAATATATTGTACAGTAATTGACATCTTCGACTTATGTAAGCCGAAAACTTAGATTGGATTCAAAAATATGGATCAATATTGTGATTTTCTTTCTTCGTTTAATGATAATGTTATTAAGATTATCAGACGTTATGAAAAGAATTTACATAAAATAGACAACACTTGTCTACATTATTTAATGAAACGTGTATATATATATATATATATATATATATATGATTAAATAAATAAAAAGAAAAGGAAATACGTCAAGACAGCATTATTGTAAAGCAATTCTTATTACTTACAATTGGAATGGATTGAATTAAATCTTGATAGGACATGTCACATAAAAAGGTAAGAAAGAAGACTCAGCGAAACTACAGAACTTCTTTCTATGGCGTTATGTTAAAGATATCGTTTATCGAACAAAGATTCGGGACATCATTGATCTAAAGCAAAAGATCACTGATGCCATTGCCACCATTGATGAGGCTATGCTGGAGAGATCATGGCAAGAAATCGAGAACCCTCTTCAAGTGCTTCACACAACTAATGGCGTCCATATTGAGGTGGATTAAATAAATTAAAAAATCTTCAATATCTACTCTTCATTTTGTAACAATTTCCACATATTTATCTGTTCAGTTGCATTTATTATAATTTTTAAATTGTAAAGAGACTTTATTGGACACCCAATATTACTAGTTTCGTGCCTTTTACCAGTGTTACAAGTAATGGTGTTGAATATAGAGTCTACATTCAACCCCATCACTTGATAAGACACCAGAAGTGTTGAAACAAAATGGCTATTTTTGTAGTGATGTCATAACATAATTATGTTATAATTTTTGAATAAATGTTATATATATATATATATATATATATATAGGCTGTACATACAATTTAAAAATATATTACAAAGGCAATTGACGAGATGTCTTAATCAGATTTATTCTGTTAGTTATCAAAGTTTTTAATCACATTGCATTTGTGTATTTTCAGGTATCTTGTTGATGAAAGAGGTACTGTTAAACGAACCCCCTAACATTTCCAGACTGGTGGATTGGAAGGGATGGCCCAATTCTCTGACCACCTCGTTCACCAGAAATCACTCCTATGGTCTTTCTGTGGGGTTATGCTAACGATATTATTTATAGAACAAAGATATTGGCCATCACTGATCTAAAGCAAAAGATCACTGATGCCATTACCACCATTAATGAGGTTATGCTACAGAGAACATGGCAAGAAATCGAGTACCGTTTTGATATGCTTCCCTCAACTAATGATGCCCATAAAGATGTGTATTAAATTAGTTAAAAAACTTCAGTATCTACCCCTCAAATTGTAACAATTTCTACATATTTGTCTGTTCGGTTGCTTTTGTAATAATTTTTTAAATTGTAAAGAAATTTTATTGGATACCCTTTTACCAGTGTTACTTTTAGAGGAAACTTATTTGTAGTAGGAACTACATTTTCACTCGCTTTGTAGTATGGCATTTTAATACATTTTTAATTATTTCGCCTCAAGCAAGGCAATAAAGACACTAGGACGCAAGGGGTTACTGACTGATATAGAATATGAGAAAAATTACTCTTAAGGAGAGAGGACAATAAAAGAAAAAGAATTAAGAATACAGAAGATAACGGTTGACACTGCATTTAATTTTTTGAAGATCGAAGTTGACTTGGAAGCAAGAATCCGGGAGAGAGTTCCACAAGTGAAAAATGCGATAGAAGAAACTGTTAGCATAGAACTTACGGTTATATTTAGCCATTTCAAGTCCAGTATGATGAGGCGTTATTTCCAATTTGGTATCCCGCTTAAATCCATAAAGATTTGGTACCATAACGGAAAGTTAATCAAAACAATTACCATGAATGTATTTATAGAAAAAGGCACAGGGAAGCTACGTTACGGCGGTGGGAAACGACTGATACCGAGATGCCAAGGCAAGACCGTTAACATTGCAGATTCTTCTTTGGATTTCATAAAGAATCTCTCAATATATAGCAGGAGCATCAAACCAGATTTTGTAACAATATTCAAATGGTAGACTTATAAATATATAAGACATTTCCAGCCGACTATAATCTACAAAAATTTAAATGCAATGTCAATCGATATCTACTATCTTCCTGGTTACTCTTTTCTCTTTCCGCTCATTATTAATGTTTCTATTTCTAATTCTTCAACGCTCAGTAACCTTTTTGTTTTTTAGAGGCTTTACTGTTTTGCATGGGATGATATCGATTTAAAAAAAAAAGACACATTCTGGCGAGAAAAATTGTGAACCACATTTCTTAGCTCAAAACTTATCAATTGATTTAATGTACTCTTTCCACTTTATATCAGATGAAAACTTTTAGTTCGAGAAGGCGGAAAATGTCACTCTACTGGAGGTTAGAATCAGCCATGATGATCGAAGATAAAAATGGTTCTCTCAGATAATTTAAATAGAGCAGTATTGTTTGTTACCGTGGTTTCTTAGAAAAAACAATTTTATGTGTATTATTACTAGTCTTTACCTATCTTGTTGGTATCTTAACTAATTAACTTCGCTAATATTAGTCTTGTTTCTTTTACTTAAAGCGCATTTACTATCAGAGACACGGTGGAGTAATGGATAGCGGCTCGGATTGAGGAATCGGAGAGCCGAGTTCAAATTCCAGTCGAATCCATTGCGTTCACTTACGTGTTGATACCCTTGGGAAAGGTATGAAACATCTTCTTCTCCCTCTAGCAAGCAAATAACAGGACAGACTGGGTTCTACAACCTAGGATGAGAAGGGAATTTCTGAATTTGGTTCCATTCTCATAAATTGCTATACTACTAAACTCTTTTGGTCTGCTAAGAGGTGGTACAGTGGAGTAGTGGGTAGCGTTTCTGTTTGAGGAATTCCTGTCAAATCCTTTATATTCACTTACGTGCCAATACCCATGAGAAAGGTATGAATCCTCTTCTCCCAGCTGTGGGTAAATACATTCTATAGCCTTTGATGGCAACTAGTCTACCTCAGAAAGAAATACTGCAATAAAAATCTGCTTGGTCAGTCACGTATCGAAAGATACATGATCGCTTAAACGTGTATCACGCATGGCACATGACTGAATATATAATTTGTTTCATTCTAATTTATTGCTGTTGCTTTCAAAATGGGTAATTTTTTTATCATTATTTTCGACGTTTTTACTGCTTATTTTTGAGGACTTCTTATGAATGTAATTCCATCTTATTGTTTTTTATTTGAATCATTTTCATTATCATTATTTCATTTGTTTTGCTCCATCTTATTTTTTTTTACCGATATACTCGTATCTTTAGCGTCATTCAAATATGCTATTTGCTGTCGAGGTCAAATGGAAACGAAGGGGAAAAGATTAATATCTGAGAGGTCATATTTTTCCATCGTTTCCCTTGTAATGATATCCAAACATTTATCTGAAAGGAAAAAAAAAAGG
This sequence comes from Acanthosepion pharaonis, assembly GCA_903632075.3. Lineage (NCBI taxonomy): Eukaryota > Metazoa > Mollusca > Cephalopoda > Sepiida > Sepiidae > Acanthosepion > Acanthosepion pharaonis. The sequence goes on from CAHIKZ030000649.1 coordinate 666,060, forward strand.
TTTCTTGATTGATATTTCCTGTTATATATCAACTCGTAGCATTTGATAACAATGGCTACCCACAGCTTCTCTTAAAGCCTTTCAAATAACAAGGAAGCAAATTCATTTCTAGCAGTGTTCTGAATATTTCACTCCAACTTATCATCTTACCACATATACGGCATGATCAATTGGTACATTCTTTCTAAATACTCGTGTGGATGCGTCAAGAAATTTGTGCATACAGGAAACTGCTGCTTGTGATCGATTTAAGTGGAGGCGTACAATTTATGAAGTCACTAAGATCATCCAAGAACATGCAAAGAGTTGGGAAATGTCAGGTGTACATAGGAGAAAAAACGAAATCAATGATCCAGCATTAAAACAATTTACATGTGATAAATTTGGTAGAATATGTCTTTCCAAAACAGGCCGCGTTAGCCATAAAAAGAATCATATTGATAGACAGAAGATTTTCCCGAAGTCGGTTGTTATTTCTTTCTGCGGTAGACTGTTTGGTAACAAAGGCTATAGAACTCATATTATTCAACCCATAGCCGGAGCGGAGAGATGGATTCATACGTTTCCCAGGTGTATTTATGCGTAATTGACTACAACGATCTCGATCAGAATTCGAACTCGGTTCTCTGATTTCTCAATCCGAACCGATATCCATGATACCACAACATATATACAACGCGCGAAGATGTTGCAAAACTATATACCCAAGACACTTGACAAACTCAAATTCGTCTCAGGATAATTCAACGAGCGAGGGAAAAGCTCGTGATAAAATCCACAAGGCAGCTAAAAGTCGTGGCTGGTTCGATGAAAACAACCAAGACATTACCGATTAATTTTATGAAACTTGTCAGACCCAATAGAGAACAACGTGAACTAAAACTATGAATCAAACTTGTCAGCGGTGGCCATACACATTTAAGGAGTCGACAGTCATTTTGTATCTATAGATTAAAAAAAAAACGCTTCTTAATAAAGCAACTCTAAAGACATAGTTATTTATTAATATTGTATTATATTCGCTTTTCAATAAGCATTGCAAGTCACTTGCTGGTTTCACGAGCCATTGTCGTTCTCTTGGGAATTAAAACCATGATTCAAACTTGTCAGCGATGGCCATACACATTTAAGGAGTCGGCAGTCATCATGTATCTGTGGATAAAAAACAAATAAAAAAAAACACTTCTTAATAAAGCAACTCTAAAGACATAGTTGTTCATTAATACTGTATTATATTCGCTCTTCAATAAGCATTGCAAGTCACTTGCTAGTTTCAAGAGCCATTGTCGTTCTCTTGGGAATTATAACCATGAATCAAACTTGTCATCGATGGCCATACAGATTTAAGGATTCGACTGTCATCATCTATAATTATTGCTTTTGATGCTCAGCAACTTTGTTTTTCTGCACTGACTTTGTACACTGTCTTTCCTCACCATAACACTTCCATGCACAGGCATGACTCCAAGTTGTAAGCTCCTATTTAGTAATGGAGTATTAATATTTTGCAATGATTATATATAATTACGAGGGTGTAGACATCATGTTATGCGAATAGCGAAAACCGTCGATGGCTTTAAGTGCACGAAGTCACAAATCATTGTGGCAGTTTTTTCAATCAAGGTATAACGATAACCTACATCCGGGAGTAAGGCATCTCATTGGGAGATTGGAGACGTTAAAGAGCATGAAACCACCGCTTAATTGCTGTTGTACCCAGATCCACTCTGAGCCTGGGTGGTGGCAACTGCTAGGGTCACAGATGTGGGCAAATAGTAAAATCACACACAAAATATTATGAAATTATAAAAATACATTTTTATAGTAAAATTATCAACAATTCATCTTCAATATGAAAAAATACCAAAAATATAATTTTTAGTAAAATGACCAACAATACAATTTTACGGCAAAGTGAACAAAAATACATTTTACAGTACAATTACTAACAAAACATTTTATTGCAAAATGAGTAACAACATATTTTATTTGTTTTTGACGGCATACAAAATGAAGGTTCAAAATATTCAAATTTCGACATTAAATAACCCATAGAGGTGATATACCACGAAACAAATTCAACAAAACTGAAACAAACTGAAACGCCAACAGGATGCCAATATGAGTTCATAATCTGTAGACAAAATATCAATATGTTTCTATCTGAGGAGGGCCGGAACCGGAAATAAAAACTATACGATACTTTTGAAGAATCTCAAAACAATCATACCTTCTCGTGTACAATAACAAGAAAAATACATAAAATATACTAAAAGATTATTACTTGTCTGTCGTATTACTAATACATATATTAATAATACGACAGTCAAATACTAATACATAAATCGTTCGTGAACCATTCATCATCATCATCATATATATATATATATATATATATATATATATATATATATATATATATATGATGATGATGATGAATATGTTGATTTAATAAGCCGGTTAATGAGATTCGGAAAAAAGAAAGAAAATGATAATACTATTGTTAATAAGACTAATAATATTTATTTTATACTAGTAGGCCTTTTGATGTCGGAATTTTCGGGCACGTCTGTGTCCCTTATAAACGAGACAAGAAGTTAACGAGGAAGTGGGGCACTCTTTTCCGGGATTTCTTTTTTTATTGTTTTGTTTTATTTGATAGTTTTGATCCAATAGGATACTACGATTACTGGTGGAGAGGGGTTTATAGAAAGCTTTCTGTAAAAACTGTATTCATTGGCTATGCTTAAATTTCTGTTAAATCCTATAATATGTGAATCATAATTACCTGTTTTTTCATTCGTCCCAAAAAAGAATATATATTTGAAATGTCACAAGTCAAAGTAGGAGGTCTGATTACTATGTGTGGCGCAAAAATACTATTAGTGAAAATGAGTTTACAAACTTGGCATGACGTTACCTTGGTAAGTGGGTGATTTATGTATTATAGATGTTGCTAGAAGTGTATGTAGATTTGGTGGTTGGCGCCTCTCGTTATTTGGTTTCTAACTAAATATCTTAATTTTGTTTCATTTACTGGAAATCTTTTAGTAAGTATTGAAATAAAAAAAATGGAATGTCTGGAATTTTTCTTTTTTGTTCATAGGTTAGAAGAATATTTCTATTGTGTTTGAAAGCCCTAGAGATTGATTCCTGAAACATTTTAATTGGATAATTCCTACTGTAAGGCAATTGAATAGTTGTCCTATGTGTTTTTGGGTGCCTACCTCAATGTTCACAGAGTATTTACTTAAATATTTGTATCTATAAAAAGAATGTAATAAACATAAAAAATGTCTTAAATGATTGTCGGACGTTGTCCATTTCATAATATATGGAGGTAATTTCATTTTAAATTGATAATTTAATTTAAATTTAAATATATCACTCTTTAACTATCAATATTGATAGTAAAATATTAAAATTAGAAATACTGGTTTTGATATTTAAACACTTAAGTCATCACCTAACTTTAAACACTAACTGTGAAATTAAAGAAAAAAATAAATAGATATAAATATAGGTATGTGTAATTATTTGTAAGTGTATGTGTAAGTATTTATGTATGAATATGTATATGTGTATGTGCCTATGTGTGTAATTGCACATATAAATGAACGTATGTATATGTAGGATTTGCACAAATGCATATGTGGTATATATGAGAAAAAACAAAATCTTTAATATTACGTTCAAATATTACTCCATCTTAATTTTAAACTTTAAGTAAGAAAGATTACCCATCTAAAAATAGTTACAAATTACATTCATGAATTAGATTTAAACTGATAAAGATGTTATCTTAACAGTTTTTTACAATATTAAAAGATTACTATCGGTTAACTGTTTCTTTTTTAATGTGTTCTCTATGAATGTGTTAATAAATATAGTATTTAACTTATATTAAATCCCTAAATTATTTGTAAAGTGTTAAATATTTAAATTGCTAGCAAGAATCAAATTAATTTCTTCGTAGATTTTTTAGGCATTTAAATTAGTATCAAACATTAAAATCTATTTTTTTACATAAATTGCTAAAACTACACCACCCCTCTCCTTCCTACGTGATACCTATTTACAGCGTCTTTCTCTTTACTTCCCCCTTCTTTTTCTTTTACTCTCTTCTGCCCTTCCTTTTCAATATATCACTTCCGTTAAGTCAACCGATTAAATAGGTCAAGTTCTGGTTCCTCCTCCCCCAATACTAAGTATGATTGAAAGAAATACTAAATAAACCCTCTCTAAACTCGACCATGTCTCTCAAACCACTCCTCATTACCCCCTCTGTTAAATTAGAAAAACTTACACTACCCATCAAAAGTATGAATTTTCATTTCATTTCGTTTCGTTTCATCTTTTGGAAGTGCTATCTGATGATCTAGAGTCCTTTAAAAGGGCTCTGGTGAAATAAATTATTATAATGGAACCTTAAAGTGGTCTGTTTTTCTTTAATATATATATATATATATATATATATATATATATATATATATATATATATATATATGTGTGTGTGTGTGTGTGTGTGTGTGTGTGTGTGTGTGTGTGTGTGTGTGTGCATGCATATATATGTATAATTTGTGTATTTAGGCAGCCATCCTTCTTTCATGCACATTTCATTGAATACCAATCTCATCAAAACGAAAATGAAAATATTTATAGAAAATGCACAGAGAAGCTATGTTAAGGCATAGGGTTAGTGACGTTAACACTGTATTAAATTCGCTCTTCAATAACGATTGCAAGTCACTTGCTAGTTTCAAGAACCATTGCCGTTCTCACGGGAACTAAAACCATGAATCAAAATTTTTCAGCGATGTCCATACACATTTAAGGAGTCGAGAGTCATCATGTATCTGTGGATAAAAACAAACGCTTCTTAATAAAGCAACTTTAAAGACATAGCTGTTCATTAATACTGTATTATATTCTTTTCAATATTTATATATATATATATATATATATATATATATATATATATATATAATTTGTGTATTTAGGCAGCAATCATTCTTTTATGCACATTTCATTGAATACGACAGACAAGGTGCTTTTATTTAGTTTTTTATACAATTTCTCATACGATCTAATATTTTTTTTCTTTTTCGGATGATAAATTATATAAAAATTGTCCGAATATTCTTTTTATCCGAGCGCTTTCGGCTATACATTTAGCCATTTTCAAGGATTAAATATTTTAACTGTTAAATGAGAAATAGTTTGTTGTATGTATGTTTTATAGAATGTTTTCATTTTTCAAAACACGGTCAAGATATTGTGTTAATATTATTAAGTGTTTTTTTTTATTAATGAGGCTTCCATTATTCTTAGCGTTTTTTCCATGTAGCTGATGCTACATATTAGTGTTGTCAACAAGTATGTTCCGATTAGTGTCTGCATGAATACTTGAGATCTAATTGAGTTATGGTCAAATATATATATATATATATATATATATATATATATATATATATATATATATATATACAAGGCACACACACAAACACACACACATATATACATAGAGGGTGCGATGGTTAAATTGTCGCCAGTTTATATTTGAAATTTCGCACATGCACTTGTTTTTCTTTTTTTGTCGGCTGCATAGTATAATAGGGTCAGGTGGGCACCGTCTGTGAGAAAAAAGCACCATGACGTAATTCACTCTACATATATATATATATATATATATATATATATATAATGAAAAGGATTCTTTAACGATTTTGACCCAGGCAAGTCAATAAGGAATTCCTGAAAGTGAAAGAACGGGAGAGGACAATAAAAGAACAAGATTCAAGGTGACAAATGTAGAATGGCATTGCATCTAAATTTTTGAAGATCTTAGTTGATAGGAAAGTAGGAAACCGAAAGACAATTCCACAATAGGGAAGTGCAGGAGAAGAAACTGTTACCATAGAATTTACGGTTACTTCTAATAATTTAAATAGTCAATTTATGAGACCTAGCTGTCAATCTAGTACTGCACTTAAATTCATGAAATCGCGGTACCAATGAGGCAAGCACATGAAAATAACTACCATGAAAATATTTATAGAAAAGAAGCTATGTTATGGCATTGGGATAGTGACTGAAGCAGAGATGCCAGTTCAGGACCTAAAACATAGAAGACTTTTGTTTGGATTTTGTCAAAAATCTCTAGATATAAAACAGATGCGTCATACCAGATATGGCAGCAATATACTCGGACGAATGGTAGAGGTATAAATGTACCAAATAGAGAGAAAAATTGACTACCACAACATAGTGAACAGATTTTCTTAGCAGAAAACTTAACAATTCTTTGAATATAATCATTTTAATTCATGTCACGTGAGGCCAAAACAGCGGCGTGAGTTGCACTCTTAGGAGTTAGCATCAGTCATCCTGACGGAAAACAAAAAAAGGTTCTTTAACATTATTAATACGAGTGTCGTTTCAAATGTTCTAAGGCAAAGAAAGAAGAGCCATAGATGAACATTTTTGTTGTGGCAATGAACTACAACTTCTTAAGAAACTAGGAAAACTACTTCAGATTTCTGTTTTAATTTCCGTACAGGTGAGGCCTATACAAAGGTGAGAGATGTGCGACAAATCTAGAATTTAACAAAACAGTCACGTGCAGTTATAATATATCTGCAAAAGAAAGGTATGACACCCAAGGAAATCAATGAGGACATGGTACAGTCACTGGAATTCAAGAAGGGCAGGGACAACACAGAAGATGACCATTGGTCAGGTCGTACCCAAAACCTCAACCACTGATGAACAAGTTGATGCCATTCACTGTATGGTTTTAGATGATAGCTATCTGCTGGCCCGAGCAGTCATAAAGTATCTGCAAAGGAAAGGTATGACACCCAAGGAAATCTACGAAGACATGATACAGACACTTGCTGAGGATTCCTCATCCTATACAACTATGAAGAAGTGGGCTGCGGAATTCAAGCGAGAAGAGAACCACTGATGAACAATTTGATGTCATTTACCGTATGGTTTTGAATGACAGACGTCATACTGTTCACTAGATAGCTAAGTCATTGGCATCAGTTGCAAAGTGGTGAGTATTGCTGAGAGCAGTAAAAACAAGAAGCTGTGGAGAGCAATGAACGCCCACATCCTGTTTTGAATCAACTGCTAGTCCTGCTGCTCGGAAAGGTTATTTAGTGTATAAGATTTTTTCTCTCCCGTATCTGTCTTAGATATTTATAATTTACCTTTCGTCTATTCTTCGAATATTGCCGCCATATATAGTCTTATGCTCCTGCTACATATTTAGAGACTCTTGAGAGAATCCAAAGAAGAATTTGCAATATTATTGGTCCTGACCTAACATCCCAATTTCAGTCACTTTCCCACCGCTGTAATGTAGATCCTCTATGCCTTTTCTATAAATATTTTTATGGCTATGGTAATTGCTCTGCTGAACATTCCTGCATGGTACATAGCCTTTATGAATTTAAACGCAGAATGGTGGAGTAATGGACAGAGGCTTGGATTGAGAAATCGGAGAGCCGAGTTCGAATTCCAGTCGAATCCATTACATTCACTTACGTGCTTACTTACTCTTAGGAAAGGTATGAATCTGTTGTGGCCTTGTTAGGGCCAGAAATAAAGACACAAAGAGGGGAATTGAGTTAAACAAATATATTAACAGAAACAGTAATACAAACATATTCAAACGAGAGTGTTACAGCAAGAATGTTTGGTCCGACTGTCAGAGCTGACTACTGGAAACTTCCCTCTCCAAAAGGCAGTACCTGCTCCTATTTATAGCCGGGAGAGTTAATGCGGGCGTGGGTAAATTACCATAACAAAATCTTCTTCTCTTCCCACCAGCTATGGGTAAATAGCAGGAGAGACTGAGTTCTGTAGCCTTGGATGGCAACTGGTCTATCACAGAAAGAAATGGCAACCTACTGCGGGAAAAAATTTGCTTCATCAGTCATGTATCGAAAGATACATGATCGCCTACGCGTGTTTCACGTATGACACACAACTGACTGACTTGATTGGCAATAAGGTCTCATTATTTTATAGTTGAAATGGCTACATATAAAAGTATGTTCTTTGCTAACAGTTTTTTGTAGCACTTCCCGACTGTGGAATTATCTTCCAGTCTTATGCATTCTGGCCAACATTGAGTTGGAAAAATTTAAATGCAACGGCAATCGTCGTATGTTTTCTTGATTCCAATTTTTTTTATTGATCTCGCTTCTTCATAATATTTTTCTTATTCTTTCACACTCATTAATCTCTTAGTGACAATATTGCTTTGCTGAGGTCGAAATAATAATAATAATAACAACAATAATAATAATAATAATAATAATATATATATATATATATATATATATATAGATAGATAGATAGATAGATAGATATAGATATAGATATATAGTGATGAAAGTGGAGACTTTAGTTATGCAGGATAATAATTTTGCTTCAAGGAATAAAATCCCGTCACTTCAGATCAAACAATTTTACAACAATAGATGAATTTTAAATTTATCCAGACAAAGATATAGATTTTAAAATAAGGTTTTAATATGCAGGAAAGGAAAGATAGAGAGAGAAAGGGGAGAAATATATATATATATATATATATATATATATATATATATAGAGAGAGAGAGAGAGAGAGAGGATGTAGAGTAATATAAGGAGGTTGTTAAGAATTTGCCGACGGCTTGACCTTCTTTTCACCGGAGGTGACAAGTAAAAAAGAGAGTGAATTAGAATGATTCCTACTAATTATATATATATATATATATATATATATATATATATATATATATATATATATATATATATATATATATATATATATATATATATATATATATATATATATATATATAATTTCCCAAATACACTTTTATATATTTTCCTTTTTTTTAAATAATTTACTTTATTAACCTCGATTTAGCTGTGTTGAGCTAGGTACGAAACCGGTTAGCTAGTTTATTTTATTATTTTTACTTTTTATTATCATCATCAGTGGTAATAATAGAATTAATTTTTGTCTGTTTATGGCAGTGATAATGTTTTGTACCACTAAATATATCTTTGTATATATATATCTATATATCTATATCTATATCTATATATATATATATATATATATACTCTTGTTTAACTTTAAAAACAGGCCAATCCTCGTGAAATCTGATGATACACATTGTTGCCAGAGAACTTTACATGATTGCAACTTCGATTATTCGATACCAGACCCAAAAGCACGCTTGTTAAGCTATTTGTCTGCTTCTAAAATATCTTTCACTTTCAGATTGCAATAAAAAAAAAAGTGAGGGTACTATTAAGTTACAATATTTCGGGTGGACTTCAGTCTGGGAACAAAAAACGACAAGATGACGCTTTCCAGTGAAGGATCTGATTTACTGAGATTTTTTTTTTTTGCTCATTTACCGACTAAAAACGTAGCAGACATGATACTTATTTAACTTCGTTGCAACAATGGGAAGCTATTAAAAAAACGGAAAACGTTGGCTGCTTTAAGAAACACCTTTCTTTTTTTTTTTAAAAAGAAACTATCTTCTTTCTTTCTCTCTTTTTTCTCTATTATTTTTATCGTTCTATTTTTCTTAATTTTTCCTTTTAAGCTATATTTCTTTCCTTTTTTCTTTCCTATATTCTTTTTTCTTTCTTTCCTTCTTTCCTTCCTTCCTTTGTCTCCTTTCTTTTAAGCTATATTTCTTTCTTTCTTTTTTCTTTTTCTTTCTCTTTCTTTAAGTTATATTTCTTTCTTTTTTCTAGTTTCTAATCTTTTAAGGTATTTTTCTGTATTCCCTTAGTCCTTCCTTCCTTCCTTGTTTTCTTGGCTGTTAAGCTGTATTTCCTTCCTTCCGTTCTTCTTTTCTTCCTTTCTTGTTTTCCTATCTTTTCAATTATATTTCCTTCCTTCCTTCCTTCCTTCCTTCCTTCCTTCCTTCCTTCCTTGTTTTGCTAGCTTTTTGATCTATATTTCCTTCCTTTCTTCCGTCCTTCCTTTCTTCCTTCTTTCCATCCTCCCTTGTTTTCCTATCATTTAAGCTATATTTCCTTCCTTCCTTCTTTCTGAGCTTTGTGCTTTCTTCCCTTCTTTCTTCCTTTCTTTCTTTCCCCTCTTTTTTCGTCCGATATTGTATTTAATATTTTACATTTTATTTAAAGATTTCTGTTTTTAATTATTTTTTTTTACACATTCTTTTCTCCTTTCTTAAATCAATTCTGCTTTTTTTAAAATCTTTCTTTATCATCTTTTACTTTCTTCCTTGCTTACCATTCTTCTTTATTCACTTCTCTTTCATTTTCCCTTGTCTTTCCTTTTCTTTTATTCTCTTTCCTTTCCTTTTCTTTTGTTCTTTTTCCTTTTCTTTTGTTCTCTTTCTATCGTTTCTCATTTTTGTTTTCACTCTTTTTTTTTCTTTCAAATCTTATTTCTTTCCTCGTCTTTCATTTCTAATCAATTCTTTTCATATCTACATCTTCTTTATACGATTATACTTCATTCGTCGATTTGGTCTCTTTACGCACAAAGATAAATCGGAGAAATCATTTTTTGTAGGCAGCCTGTAAAGTACAACGAAGAAGGTTTCAGTAGCAAAAACTCACATCAACACAATAACAGCAGCAGCAGCAGCAGCTGTCACCATCGAGAGAGAAATTCGGCGTATAATGCTAATACGGAATGTTGCTGTTATCGAACGTGTTGTCGTCTGTTATTTAATTATTGCTTCTTAGACTCTGTGTGCGCCTATCGAGTTGTCATCAGTTTCTTTTGTGAAGCTGTTTTTGGTCCACAAATAGTTTTATTTCCTGATTTCGAACTTTTTTATTTCCATTTTATATTGACTGATTCTTTCAGCTTCAACTCCTTTAAGAAAATGTACTTGATTCTAGGTTCAAGATATATGTATATAGAAATAGCGAACGATGCAAAACAATAACTGGTTTATCTATATAGCAGGGAAAGGGACTGAAACATAGTAGAAAAGAAGAATCCTATCATAAAACCAGGACAGGGATTTATTATTATTTGTATTGCATCTCAGCCTATATGACAACCAGGTATTTGTTATCGTTGGAGACGGGATAAAGCAAGTTTCTTCAAATACCCAGTACCTCTTTCAGTATCATCATAGACTTTAGCACCGTTGTGATTTGGTCAGTATGTAGGAATCCTTCTACTCGGTTTCTCGTTGAATGTTAACATTTTCCATACATTAACAAAATATGATTACAGGGTCGCTCGTAATTTGACGGTCTTGAATAATAACACGATTTTCATTGAAGGAATAAAATTCAGTAGAAAAGACAACGTAGTTACAACAAATAAACATTAATTTAATATAACGGCAAGAATACAAGCAGTTGATGATAGATTGGAAAGTAATGTCTTTTTGTTTGGGTTAATAAAGTTCTGAAATAAAATATAAACTGTCTTGGTGTACGTGTGTGAGAAACACTAAAATGTTGTGATATGTGTGTTTGTATGGAAAAGCATGTGTGTGCGTGGTTCATAATAAAAGCGGATGCGAGAGATACCAATTGTTTCTTACTGTTGGTGGTGTTGCCGTAGTCTGAAGTTTGTCAATGCTGTCGCTTTTAACATGAGCCCATGAAGATCATAAGCCAGAGTTGTATGGAGTTTGGTGACAGCCGCGTGTATCCTTTGTTTAGAACGGATTTCGTATGTTTTTATACACTTTTTCCGAACAAAATCGGCTCCAGAATTAAATTATTTATTTATTCCTAATTGGCCCTAAAAGGACACGTGGTATGTCTTCTACTACGTCTGTACGATATTTGGTCGGTATCTACCTAAAAATAATGGTGACTAATACAAGAAACATTCTGATTTGTAATCTATGATTTTTTGGTGTGTTTTAAGATGTAAGTGTTTTCTTGAGTGTGATTGGTTTATAAATATTGTATTTGATATTTTAGTGGACACGACAAGTCTCAACTTCTATTCACATTTCGCATTCATCCAGTCATGATAATAGAACCTCTCCAAGATGGCTGAATATTATGGTTCCGGCTCTCAAATTGTTCTTTTTCTTTAGCATTCATCCTATGGTTTTCTAGCACAGTGTATCATACTAACTAATCATCCCTTCAATATAAGGCGATGAAAAATAGGTAGCATACAACAATATTCAGCGCAAAAGGCAATGAATTGAAACGGATAAATCTTCACAATTGACCTCCAAAAACTGAACTTCTTGGGGGAAAGGTAGTGAGATTTTCGGGTTATTATTCAGTTAAATTTGTTTAAACGAAACGAAACCCTAAATACATATTTATACGTGTGGTAGTAGCAAAGTGTCTATAAATATTTGGTCGAAAAAGCGCCCTGCATTTATCAGTAGAAATAACGTTTTCCTCTATCAAACTCAAGGCTGCAAACGTTAAGAATAGCAGAGGAAAAAAAAAAAGAAACTTAGGAAGCACCCACCATATTCGTCTAACCTTTCACCAACCGGTTATTACCTTTTCCGATGATAGTAAGACATATTGATGGGGAAAACTTTACTTGGATAATTCGTATATTCTGCCGGAGATTGCAGATGATATTTTTTTTCTTTCTCTACACACCTCCGTATTTTTCTAGAAGATTCCCGTTGTTTTCCTAATGTACAAATAATTTTTGCTTCAATTTTCTTCTTTTATTATTTCTTGTTCTTGATAATTTCTTAATAGACTTTTTTTTTTACTTTGGTACGACATTAATTTTTACTTCATATGTTGTAAATAAGTATTGAAATTTTATAACTAGTTTATTTCCTATGTTTCATCTATCTATCTATCTATCTATCTATCTATCTATCTATCTATCTATCTATCTATCTCAGTCTCAGTTCATTATCTATCTATCTATCTATCTATCTATCTATCTATCTATCTATCTATCTATCTCAGTCTGTTCATATCTATCACGGTCTGTTCATATCTATGTAAACAAGTTTTTTATATGTATGTATCTATCTATCTAAACAAGTCTTTTCATATCATATTTTCTATCTATCTATCTATCTATCTATCTATCTATCTATCTATCTATCTATCTATCTACTACGGGTGGCGCTGAAATATTTTGGCCAACATGACCTTCCATAAGAATAAATTTGATTTTGAGCCATTTCTTCTGGTTTTTGCTTTTGGGTCGAGACGATTTTAATATCTCTTTTTATCACAATGTCTTTTTTTTTAACTTCTAGAGGCCTTAATCAATGCTGAACTGGTTCATCATCTCTCATAGACAAGCAATATAGCCATCGTTTCTTAAGATCAATTGCTGATGTAATAACGATACAGAAAGAGTTTATCTTGCTCTAGTTTAAAATGCTGAAGCCCGGGCTGTTGCAATGAACATCTCGAAAGCCTTTGACATTCAGGTTTTCTTCACAAGCTGAAAAGTTACGGTGACACTCTTTTGAACTGATCCAGTCTTTCTTATAAAATCGTGAAATGAAAGTTAACCTGAACGGCCACTCGTCTAGGTCCTTTCGTACTAACGCAGAAGTGCTCCCCCCAGGGATCCATCCTTGGTTCTATTCTATGTGTAATTTTGATTGATGATCTGCCTGATGACATCATCTCTCAACTTGATATCTATCCTGACGACGCAACAATTTACTCCTGCCTCGGTAGTAAACTTTAGTCAAAAGTCAAAATGGCAGCCGATTTCCAAAACGACCTCAAGTTTGTAGTTAACTGGGGCAAAAGATGGCTTGTTTAATTTTAACGCCCCCAAAACTTCTTTCCATTAATCATTGCTGCCTTCCATCAGCATAAATGGTATTATCCTCCAGGAAAGTGACTCGCTACACTTTCTCAGACTCACATTCCCTGCTGATATGAAATGGAAAGACTATACTGAATCCATTGCTAGGTCAGAAGAATATCGGTTCACAATGTCGGGCGAGACAATTTTTCCCTCCAGAATTTGTCTTACATATCTATAAGTCCGCCATTTTTCTATGCTTAGAATATTGCTGCCATATATAGTCCACTGCCCCTGCTATTTACATTGAGCTCCTTGATAAAATCCAAAGAAGAATCTGTAATATTATTGAACATGATCTGGCGGTTCGGCTCCAATCACTTTCCCAACGCCGTAACGTTGCCTATCTATGCCTTTTCTATAAATATTTTCATAGTAATAGGTCGAATGAGCTATTCGCTATTGTACCTCGAGTTTTTGAATGTAAGTGCAGCACGAGACTGGCGTCGATATTGCATCAATTTACATTTGAGCTGGCTAGATGTAATCGTAAGTTCTTTGCTAACAGTTTCTTCTCTCGCACTTCTCGCTTGTGGAACTCTCTTCCGGCTTCATAGTTTCCGGCCAACTTTAATCTGCAAAAATTTAAATTCAATGTCAACCGATATGTAATGTCCACTTGATTACTCTCTTCTCTTTCTGTTCATCATTAATGTTTGTGTTCTTAATGCTCCCATACCCGTTGCGTTTTAGTGGCATTACTACCTTGCTTGGGGTGATTTCAATTACAAAACCCCCAAAAAAACAACAACAAAAAAAGCAGGAATAAACATTCTCTAATGTAAATCAGATTCAAGAGTTAATCGAAAGCGTTTTATTTACTATAAAAGCGCTTCCTGGGAAGGAAGAACAAGTCATTAAAAATTAGTTTGGATATTGTTACGGACCAATTGCTGCAACACAAAATTTAAAAAGAAAAGATCAAAAAACAACTTGTCAAAGGAGATCTGATAACCAAGTTTTACCAATTCGTAATTGAAGGATTCTCTTATAGACGGATGAGGAGAAACAATCAACAGTAACGAACAACAAGCGCAAATATCTATAATTAAATAAGATTTAATTATAACAAGACGATACAAGAAAAACATTAATGAAAACATGTTTACTATACATTTCTGTGTGGAAAGATGTATGCGTTATATGACGATGTATGCGTTTATATGATGCGTAGGGTGGAGAAGAGGCGGATTCAACATTTGATAATTTTGCGGCAATACGCGCTTAAAGGTTTTAGGCAGTTTTGATCAACATTTCTTTTCATTGTTAGCCGTAAGGAATTGGAAATGTAGGACTACTTTATACGTAAGTAAAACAATAAAAATACTAATATTTTATTAAGTATTTATTACAGGAAATATCAAGTTTTACGGAAACATTGTTGACAATAACGTATTTAGTTACAAAACAAATAAATAAAATTAATATAAATTTTGCTTCTATATTTAATTTGTTGTTAGGTATTTTTCATTTTCTCCTTTGTTATTGGCAGCATTTTCGAATAATTTGGCTGCAAGGCTGAGTTTTCTCAGCTGAACAAAATGGAGCTATTTCGTTTCCACTTTGTTAACTCTTTATTAACTCGCTTTGTTACCGCCTTTTGCCATTATTGTTTTTAGATCGCTTTCTTCCGATCATTTTGATGGGCAATAGCGAAATTTTACTGTTTTCTATGCGTTTTCAATGTATTTAATTTCCTATATATTTCATCTATTTAGTGCGGTTACACCCACATGACACACACATACATTTGTATATATATATATATATATATATATATATATATATATATATATCAGACCTGATGATTGTGTTTAGCTTGAAGCAGTCTGTCGCCTCTGACTGCTGACTTAAATTTTCACTTTTATATTTACATACACTATATCTGATATTAACCACGTTAACCCATAAATATAGCATACCTTAAAACTATATTTCTTCTTATATATACTTACAGTGCTGTTCGATAAAAGTGACTCACCTGACTTTTTTACTAAATATTCTCTTCTCCGATGAAACGAAAGTTGAGCTAAATTCAAAGGATAAGCGATCTAAAGCATTATAAAGTACAGGCCCTCGAGAAAGGAGTTGAATCTTCTTGAATCCCGTACATCTTTTATCCTTTCCTCAATTCTCCCTATACGGTCTTTTCTCTCACTTTCACACCCTGTAAACCCCCGCGTACTAGTGGAATTTCCGCCTTTCTTGGTGTGAAATGATTAACCAAATTTAAATGCAACGTCAATCACCATCTTCTCTCATCTTGAATCCCGTACATGTTAAGGGTCCTCCCCTTTTCATATAAGTGGACTCCGTTAAATACCCAGAGCTAGACAGTCAATGAGAGAGGATATAGGTATTTTACACAAGATGCGGAACGGTACAAACAAACCCGTTGCACACGCATCTAGATCATCAACCATAAGAGACAAAAATACTAACTCCCCCCAAAAAGGGATCTGAGGAGGGGGGTGTTATGGGGTCCTCCCCTTTTCATATAGGTGGACTCTACTAGTGTACTTGGAGTACTGCCGTTAAATACCCAGAGTTAGACAGTCAGTGAGAGAGGATATACGGAGAGAGGGAGAATATACGAACGGAGATAGTGAGGTAACCTCGTGTAGAAGTCAGTTACAAGCACGTAGACTCTATGGAGACTGTATATATCCATCTGTATTTGCTACTAACCGCGTTCCTGGGCTTACTAACAGTATTACTCTTGTAATTGTGTAAATACATTTTATTTTATTTCTTATATTTAATTATTGCGTTTGTCATTCCTTGGAGACCGAATTCATCTCGAAATCCACAACAACTTGGCGTCGAAGATTCGAACACACGCGGAAAACAGAAAATCAACAAAAGAAAAATCTTCACTCGTCGTCCAACAAGCAAACTGGCTTCGAGCGATTCGAACTCACACGAAAAGAAATAGAAAAATCCTTCCCTCGTCGCCCAACAACAAATTAGCGACAAACAATTTCGAGGAGTAAAAATACGTAAAATTGAGTTATCATGGAAGATTTTTAAAATATTTTGGTAGAACTGATAAAACACCAAAATGAGCAACAATTACAAATGCCAGAATACCAAAATGATCAACAGTTACAGCTATAAGAAAAATGGCAAAAGCAAATATTACAAACGCAAAAGGAAAATCAAGATAGACAAACAGAGCTCCAGGAACTAATATTGAAAGTAGCGGGAAACAAGCAATTAGATATTGAAAAAGAAGCAACATTTTCGCAAGACGCAGTGTGGAATACCATAGAGATTTTCAAATATTCTCTAGATGAGGACAAAAACTTTGGAGATTACTTCAGAAGACATGAAGACATCTTTAACATAGACTGTCAAAATTGGACAGAAGCAAAAAAGCTACGTCTATTGCTTAGAAAACTAGGAACTGAAGAATATACAAAGTTCGTGGATTATATCTTGCCAAAAAAGACGAACGAATTAATATTTGACGAAGCAGTGACATGTCTTAAAGAACTCTTCAGCCCCAAAACATCACTCTTCCATAGGAGGTGGAAATGCCTTAACCTGGTAAAGGGCGATAATGAGGATTATTCCACGTTTGCCGCAATCGTAAATAAACATTGTGACGACTTCAAACTAGCGGAATTAACCTCGGACAATTTCAAATGTCTCATCTTTGTTCAAGGGCTAGTTTCTACAAAAGATAGCGAAATGCGTAGAAGAATGCTTGCAAAATTACAAAATGAACCGGGTCTAACATTACAGCAATTATCGGAAGATTGCCAGAGATGTTTAAGCATAAAGAAAGACGCAAAGGACATTGAAGAATCAGCTGTTTTTCATATACGTAAGTTAAACAAAAGTCTACGTTCTTCACCCTCCCCGGAAAGAAAACTAAAATTTTACGACAATGAAAAAAGATTCTCAACCTCCTCGGAAAGAAAAATAAAATTTTATAAGAGAAAAGGTACAACATACAGGACAAACTATGACGAATATCGTAACAAATATAAGCCCCCTCCATCAGCATGTTATCGATGTAGAGGATTACATTGGAACAAGGATTGCCTCTTCAGATACAAAAACTGTCTTGAATGTGGAAAAAAGGGCCACAAGGCATCCCAATGTAGAAATAGAAAAGATACTAATAGAATAAGAGCTACAAGGATGAATAATGATGACAACACCAATGTAAGGAAATATGTGGAACTGGAAATTTTAAATAAAAAGATTAAATTACAACTGGATTCGGGTTCCGACCTCACGATAATCAACTTACAGACATGGAAAAAAACTCAACAGACCTACCATGTTACACACTCAAAAAATTGCCAAGTCGGTTACGGGCAAACGAATAAAATTTGAGGGAGAAATAATCGTGAATGTTAAATTTCACGGCAAAACAAAAAAAACTTAAGATATACGTCATGAAAGATACTGAAAA
The DNA here is from genome assembly GCA_903632075.3 of Acanthosepion pharaonis. Lineage (NCBI taxonomy): Eukaryota > Metazoa > Mollusca > Cephalopoda > Sepiida > Sepiidae > Acanthosepion > Acanthosepion pharaonis. The sequence continues at coordinate 684,275 of CAHIKZ030000649.1, forward strand.
TTTAGTAGGATGCAGAAATTCAACGTTTGGGACCTACCTATCAACTCGTTTTGCAAAAAGTTAGTGGTTGAAGCATCAGATACTATAAAATTGAAGGAGGAATTATATAATCAATTTCCTGAGGTATTTTCAAGCGGGTTGGGACGATGCAACAAATTTAAGGCTAAAATAGAATTAAAAGAAAACGTCCAACCAATTTTTAAAAAGAAGCGAAATGTACCGTTCGCTACTATAGAAAAATAGACAAAGAATTGAGAGACTTGAACAAAATGGGATTCTATCAAAACAGAGTTTAGTGAGTGGGCAGCGCCGGTGGTTTATGTAAAAAGAAGTCAGGAGAAATCCGCGTATGCGCAGATGTTTCGACGGGACTCAACAAAGCAATAAAAGACCACCATTACCCACTACCGAGCCCAGAGGAGATATTTATAAAGCTCAACGGCGGTAAGATATTTTCAAAAATAGATCTTAGTGAGGCTTATCTACAAATCCCAGTACAAGAAGAGAGTACGAAAATCCTTTGCATTAATACGCACAAAGGGCTGTACAAATTCAACAGACTACCATTCGAAAAAAAAGTTGCACCTGCAATTTTTCAGCAAACGATGGACACAATGCTCACAGCCCAGAATTTCGCGACCGCTTATCTGGATGATATTCTAATTAAGAGGCGACAATGTTGAAGAACACACATCACACATAAAAGAAGTTTTTAGAAGACTTCAGGACTTCGGCTTCAAAGTAAAAGGAGAAAAGTGTGATTTTTTCCTAAATGAAATTAAAAATTTAGGTCAGATAATAAATGAAAATGGCAGGAAACCGGACCCAGAGAGGGCATCGGCAATTAAAAACATGCCGGAACCAAAAAATATTGCAGAACTGCAAAGTTTCCTGGGCCTAGCTAACTACTATGGCGAATTTATTGATAATATGCATAAACTGAGGGCCCCACTAAATGAGTTACTAAAAAAAGGAGCATAAGTGGAATTGGACAGAGGACTGTAAAAAAGCATTCAAGGAAATAATACAAAAAGTAACTTCAGAGTTAACATTGACACATTTCGATCCCGAACTCGAAATCATTATTGCAAGTGACGCGAGCTCACATGGGGTAGGTGCGTGTATTTTACACAAGATGCGGAACGGTACAAACAAACCCGTTGCACACGCATCTAGATCATCAACCATAAGAGACAAAAATACTAACTCCCCCCAAAAAGGGATCTGAGGAGGGGTGTGTTATGGGGTCCTCCCCTTTTCATATAAGTGGACTCTACTAGTGTACTTGGAGTGCTGCCGTTAAATACCCAGAGTTAGACAGTCAGTGAGGGGGGATATACGGAGAGAGGGAGAATATACGAACGGAGATAGTGAGGTAACCTCGTGTAGAAGTCAGTTACAAGCACGTAGACTCTATGGAAGTCCTACTTCGAGACTGTATATATTCATCTGTATTTGCTACTAACCGCGTTCCTGGACTTACTAACAGTATTAAACCCCACAAAGCATGATGGTATTCCTCTAATGGTCCTTAAGATATGCGCTCTTGAACTGGTCTCTGTTCTCTCGAAACTCTACAATAAATGCGTCATGACCTTTTAATTTTCTACTTATTGGAAATCCTTTTGTTGTCCCAGTCTTTAAGAACTCAGGTGAATCATCTGAGCTTTCTGACTCTCGGCCTATTAGACCTACTTCTTTTTGTCAAACTGCTAGAGGCACTAATCAACTCTGAATTGGGTAAGTATCTCAAGTCGCAGGAGCTTCTTCAGACAAGCAATATGGCTTTCGCTTCTCTGGGTCAAATACTGATGTATTAACGAATGTTACTTAAAGAGTCAATCTCACATTTCTTCCATGCCACATATGGTCTGGTGCTTCTGCTATATATTTAGAGATTCTTCATAAAATCCAAAGAAGAATCAGTAATATTATTGATCATGAGCTGGCATTTTTGCTTCGGGCTCTTTTTCTACCGTCCTAATGTAGTTTCCCTGTGACTTTTTCTATAAATATTTTCCTATCAATAAGCTAAGCTTAGTAATTTATCCTCATCCCTATGCCCAAATACCTTAAACTACCTAACTGTTTGGGTAATTTGACTACAGAAATATTGCATCATATAATTTTCCTCGTCTCCTTTAAAATATATACATTAACTTCCACCTCCCTACGATTTAAAAACTGTACTGATCAGAAAGAGTGGCGGGAAAATTGCTATATTCGGTTCGCGCGCTTTTGATCAGTTCACCGGATTGCCCAGTCGCAACTGAAAATCTGAAAATCTATCTATCTATCTATCTATCTATCTATCTATCTATCTGTTCACACCTCACTATTTGTACACATTTATGCATAGGTTCATTCATAACGAGATGTTTTTCATTCTCTCATCTCTCTCATTTCTCTCTCTCTCTCGCTGGGATTGATACCGAGATGTTATTTCACTCTCTTCCAACTCTCTCTCTTCTATCTATCTATCTATCTATCTATGTAGCCAGCTAGCTAGCTAGCTATAATTGGTTAATCAAGACATATCCACAAGTCTAATTTTAATTCTGACCTTATGTTCCCCACCCCCGTTTTAACTTTCGAAAAAGGGGTAACAGTTTGTTTTTAACTTCCTTAGAAATCATTTAATCGCCAGTTACTTACCATCGTCTGAAATACAATCATAGTATTGAAACATGAAAGTTTTTGTGTAGCAATTTTAACATGTTTTTATTATGATCTCTTATAATAAAAATAAGAATAATATATTGCTCTACTTTGTATTGAGCACTTTTTAAAAATTTAAATGCTACGAACAGAGGAATTTTACTCCATCTGTTCTTTTTTCATTTGAATTATATATATATATATATATATATATATATATATATATATATATATATATATATAACTATGAGATAGGAAACCTACCAAGGTTTCACCTACGCGGATCCTCAGCGTACCCTAATAATCAGCGTAGGTGAAAACCTAGGTAGGTTTACTTGGCTCTTTAGCTTCATAGTTAGATTTGCTCTTCTTAACGTATTGAACACTTTGCTTAGTTATTTTTATTTTACCCTTGTCGGAGGTATTTTTTTCTTTGGACTCTGAGCTTAGATCCCAGTCGATAGTTTCTGTCTGAATTACATGTTCTTAGTTCTTTCTTTTTTTATTCCTTATTTTTCCTTGGGTATTGGTTTGTTCATTTACAAGCCAAAACACCTAAGGTTTTTCCAGACGAGTATAATCACTTATATTTATAAGATTGTTATTATTATTATTATTAATAATATATTATTGTTTTTACTTTTGCTCTACTTCGTGTATTGAGCACTCTTCGTTTTAACTTATCAATTGCTGAGTTTAAGGTACTGGACAATTTCTTTCGTCCTGTTCAGAAGTTTCTGGTGATTTATTTTTTTCCATTTTTCCTCGGATGCCAATTTATTTGAAAATTGTGCTTTCCAGGTTTTTTTCACCAACCGAATTTAAATAGATTTACATTATATATATATATATATATATATATATATATATATATATATATACTTGCGTATCGTGCGACCATTGAAAATGTAATTTTGAAGTTAACTAAAGTAAATAGATATATAGTTTGGTCAACGGCGGAGCCAGAGCCAGCAGTAAATACGCTAATTTTATATCCCGTGTATGATACGACCCCCTTAAAATTAGCTTCAAAATTAGGTCCTCAAAAATTGACTGATACTCGAGTATATACGGTAAATTAGGAGAGAGACCTGCAAAGAAATTAGAGGCATATGCAATGGAATTAGTAAAGACCCTTGTAACAGATTTAGTAGAGAAACATCTTGTCAAATAGAAGGGAAAATGCAAATATCGTATATACTGGCATATCATGCGGCCTTTGAAGACCTATTTTTTAAGCTAATTTGACAAAAGTAAATGGATATATAGTTAGGTCAACCGCGGATCTAGAGCCAGCGGTACATTGGCTAATTTTATATCCTGTGTATGATACGACCCCCTAAATATTAGCTTGAAAATTAGGTTTTTAAAATACTATGATACGCGAGTATATACGGTATATATAATAAAAAATCCCTTAGGAGTTGCTTATTCACCTTAAATAAGTTCTCCGCCAGTAATTTACAAGTGGACAAATTTTTAGGCGAAAAAGATGTGATAAATAAACAAATAAATGTATACGATACGTTGACATATATGATAAAATAACTGTATACGTTGATCTGTTTGTATCTATCTATCTATCTATCTATCTATCTATCTGTCTATGTATGTTTGTCTAGTCTTGCAAAGAATTAATTACCTTACCGAGCGCTAATCTTAGTAAATAATAAATAATAAATTGCTTATCCGACCTTCTGAATCATTACTATTGGTGTTAGTTTCGTCGTCAATGGCAGCCTCGAGTTATAACCTACTTTTGTACTAAGATATCGGTATCTGTCTATATTTCGGCCGTTGTACGCTCCGGCGTTCTTCAGTATCTGCTTATATTTCTGAGATGAGGTATTATATACACTATTTACATTTTTTTAACTATTGTCCTCATCTTTGTCGCCATATTTATTACATAGTTTCGGCCGTTGTACGCGCCGGCCTTCTTCAGTATCTGTCTATATTTCTGAGATGAGGTGTTATGTACACTATTTACATTTTTCGGACTATTGTCCTCATCTTTGTCGCCATATTTATTACATCGTTTCGGCCGTTGTACGCTCCAGCCTTCTTCAGGTGGTTTGAATGTTGAACTAAACACTTTATTTCGCTCAATGGGGTAGACTGTTCTAGTTCCACGCGCAATTTTTAATGAATGTCAGTTATCAGTTATCTCCTTACGCCAGTTTAAGCTAACTTAAGTCAGTCACCTTACGAGAGTAACTAATATTTAGTATGAGCAAACTTACTAAACGTCACTCGCGTAACCAAGTGGATACATCGTTAGCTTGTGAGTTGGGTTGGAATCTCATTATGGTCGATTTGTCAGATAGCTAAACTTGATAATATTGATGAGAAGCCGCTGAAGAACTTAGCACAGATTTTCAAAAGCATTGTGAGTCAAAATGAGAAGACAGATCTGTTCGGGAGCCGTCGATGGTTGTGTTCGCACGAAATCTTAAGTCATCGTGATCGAGAGGGTGAGCATACAGATCTCCTTCACAATGTTGATCAAGCCATATTATGCACACGTTCCTAGGAACTGTAACTTAGTTCCATTCAGTTTAGTTGTAATATAAACCGAAAACAACAAAAATTAACTGAACAGACGTCTGGATTAAGTAACCAACCTCCCCACCAAAAAAAAACAGATATACATATTTGTTACGTCGATTTTATGAATTTAATGGCAGTACGAGATTGGCAACTAGATGTCAACATTTTACAATTGCATTTGCTAGATGTAACCATAAGTTTCATGTTAACAGTGACATTTGCTCCCTGAACAGTTACGTACTGGACATTTGTGCCCTGGACAGTTTCGTATTGGACATTTGCGCCCCGGGCAATTGCATATTGGACATTTGCGCCCGGACAGTTGTGTACTGGACATTTGCGCCCCGAACAATTGGATACCTGTACATTTCCGATCCTAGACAAATGCGTCCATAGATAATTGCGTACCTCTGATAATGTTTTGTAGTTACATTTTGTTTTTAAAGAGTACTGGACATTTGCACCCCGGACAGTTACATACTGAACATTGGCACCTCGGACAGTTGCGTACTGTACTTTTCCACGCTGGACAATTGCGTACTCGACATTTGCGCCGCGAACAGTTGCGTACTGGATATTTGCGCTCCTACAGTTGCGGGCTGGACATTTGTGCCTGCGACAATTGCGTAATGGACATTTGCGCTCGGGACAATTGTGTTGTGGACATTTTCGCCACGGACAATTGCGTACTGGACATTTGCGCCCTGAAAAATTTGCGCTCCGAAAAATGTGCGTTATTGACATTTGCGCCCAGAACAATTGCGTACTAGACATTTGCGTCCCGGACAATTGCGTACTGGACATTTGCGCCCCGGACAATTGAGTATTAGACATTTGCGCCCCGGACTATTGCGTTCTGGGCATTTTCGCCCCGGACTATTGCGTACTGTATATTTGCGCTCCGGACAATTGTGTACTTGGACTTGTACGCCGCGGACAATTGCTTCGTGGATATTTGCGCCCCAGATAGTTGCGTACTGGACATTTGCTCCCCGAGCAGTTGTGTACTGTACATTTGCGCCCTGGACAATTGTGTACTGGACAATTGCGTACTGGATATTTGCGCACGGACATTTGCGTACTGGATATTTGCACCCCGTACAATTGTGTACCTGGACATTTGCAAACCTCTGATAATTTGCGTCCCTGTATAATTGCGTACCTCTGATAATTTTTTGAAGTTACAGTTTTTTTTTTAAAGAGTTGGTTAATATAGAAATTTTCACACAGCTACCTTTAATTTCTCTAAATAAGCAGAAAGTTAGTTACCATAAATAAATAAAACGAGAATTATTTTTTTTTAAACAAGAGAAAATGTCGAGAAAATCTCCCCCCCCCCACACACAAAAATCTCGAGACGGTTCAGGCCAAGGAAAAGGAGCAAAATCCCTGACCTTAAGTTGAGAAATAAGATTCCTTTCCTCGACGTCACGTGACCTTCTGACATGCATTAAATAAATTTAAACACTGAAAAAAATAACACTTCCCTTCCCTTATAACTACTTCAGAAATCACGGGGTAATAAAGTCACGTGACTGTAACTATAAAAAGGTAGTCAAAGCGTAACCACTTTTTTTTTTTTAGTTAGTAAGAATCAACATCCCCGCTAAGTACATCGCCTTTCTCTGGTCTCAACAAATTCTTCACAAAAATCAAGTTAGCAGTTTCAGTTCACTCCAGTAGTGCGTTCCACAAACATCTAATAGATTCTGGATTTTATAGATTATATTTATATTTGGAACGCATGGCTAAGTTCCGAAAATCAAGCACTGGTGGAAAAATATTTGTGGACGAGGAAAATTACAGCTTTCACTGTCATAAAAAAAAACGCCGATGAAACAAAAACATACTAGTGATGTGTAGATCGATCTTGAAACACTGTTAATCTGTCATTGCATTTTAACCAAAGATAAACTTTTAATTTTTTTTATTTTATACTTTTTATTCTTTTTTTTTTTTAAATATGATTACTCCCTATGTTTTTTTGAAATTTATGATAATTGCCTTTAAAAGGTTTAAAAATTGATCAGAGGTATGCAATTATCCAGGGACGTATTTCTCTAGGGACGCAAATGTGCACGGACGCAATTGTCTGGTACGCGATTGTCCAGCACGCAACTGGACTAGAACCTCTTCTTTCGCACTTCTCGTTTGTGGAACTCTTTTTTTGGCTTCTTATTTTTCAGTCAAATTTAGAAATTTAAATGCAATGTCAATCGCCATCTTCTGTCTTCTTAAATCCTCTTCTTTTATTGCCCTCTCTCCTTAATGATTTTTCTCAGATTTGTTTCACTCTCAATAATTCCTTGTGTATTAGTGTCTTTATCGCTTTACTTTTGATTAAATGATTAAATAACGCTATACTAAACATCAATATACTTAATCACTAACTTAGCCTCGTCTGATACAAGCGCTCAAAATTAACCTATTTAACGAGCTCAAAATGGGTCTATTTAACGATTACGGTAAGGGTCGAAAATAATTTTAAAATGTAGTTATTTAATGAACTCGGTAAGGGCCACAAATTAATATGTAGCGAAAAATCACAATTTACACAGTTATAGGTAACAAATTAAAGCCATATTTATACAGTTATTAGAAAACTTATCTCTAATTACACACCAACTTTCGTCTAGGTATGTCACACACACGCTGCACTCTACTCAAAATAAATTTTAGAAGAAACACAAATATACCAGAGTACCAACTTCTGGCCATTATCGATGCTATTCACGATTGCCACAGATGTCTACAACTACATCGTGCGTTTCCTTTATATAGGCTATAAGAGAAGCCGGACAGCGGAGAGAGAGCAGAGAGAGACTTCAAACACACACGCTAACCTTAAAGGGTACCCAAGAGCACAGCTGACTGCTTGTCCGACAATTAGGTTGTGAAAACAACCTCCTGTGAACACAGAAAGAGAACAGACTCCGCTATCAACGCGACAAGCCCAAACCGAGAGACAACAAGCAGTCAGCCGGATTAAGCATATTCTTTATTCACGCTCTCATTTCACACCTCGTATATCGTACATTGGAACGATACACTATACGATTTACCAGAGACATTTTCATATCTTGAAAATGAAAATAAATCTTTGGGCATTTTTCCCAACCAGTGTCTAATTTGTTTCTTTAATCCAACCAACTTCCACCTGGGAACAAACCTATTTAACGAGCTCAAAATGAACCTATTTCACGAGTTCGGTAAGGGCCCAAAATGTACCTCTTTATCGAGTTCGATAACTATTGCATCCGGTGATATTACTAAGTAGCTATCGGCAAATATATGCTACAGTCGAGCAAGTACTATAATATATACAGTTTTATTTCAAATTATATTGAAACAGCCTACTGTCGACTGTCAGAAAATTGTGAAACGCACTCGCGTAGACTACAGCCTCTGCAAAGTAAAACAGATTCGTGTAAAATATTAAGCTTGAAAGAAAGTCCTATCGCTTTTGGTTGATGCATAATTGATTTATATTTAATCATCAATTACAAATTCAATCAGAGTAAAAAATTTCCCTCCAGTTTTGATGACAAAAAAAGCACAGGCAAGTGATTAATGCCTGGAGTCAAGATTTTCTTTGTGTTTTGCTGCAAAAACATCTCTGTCTTTTTTAACCTCTTTAAAAGTAGAGAAGAGTTGACTGTCTAGGGAATTCTGGAAATATCTGGAAATGTGATAAGCCGAAGGTGCAATGTCGAGAGTGTTAGGTGCATGAAGGAGAATTTTTTATATTCACAGCCAAAGTCTGTTTCGTGTGTACGTTTTGCAATGTGTAGCCATGCAAGAATAAAACTAATTTTCTAAATTGAATGTTTCTTTAAAATTAAGATTTCATACTAGACAAAAAAACTTCATATTCAATCAAAGAGAGAGCATTAGCTTATCAGGGTGTAATTCTAGTATTTGTAGAGACCACATGACTTCAAATAAATGGTTATGAAGGAAACATCCATCAATACTGGAAAGAGCAATAACAGAGCGAATTGCGAAACCTATTTCCCTGACAAAGTTGTTTTAAGAGAAAGATTTTATAAATTTCAACTGATAGTAGTAATGGCTGCTCGGTCAATGAATGCCGAATGTTTCCTTATAAGGAAACAGCAAATTTTCCCATTAGAGACGAGAAGAATAGATACTACACTTTAATCCCAGCCAGATGCCCGGGGAGTGAAGAAAAGCGTAATTTAAGTAACACGAGCTGCACGGCCAATGAATGCTAAATGTTTCTTTATAAGGAAACGGCTAACATTGCCATCAAAATTAGAGATGAAGAAAACATATATTACGCCTTGATCCTAGCTCGATGGCCACGGTGTGAGGAAAATCATAACTTCAGTAGTAGTGGCTGCTCGGTCAATAAATGTCGAATGTTTCTTTATAAGAAAACGTATAATATTACCATCACCATTAGAGATAAAGAAAACACATACTACGCTTTCACTCCAGCTTGATGGCCACGGTGTGAAGAAAAGAATATCTTCTGTAGCATTGGCTGCTTGGGCAATGAATATCAAATATTTCCTTATAAGGAAACATCTAATATTACCATTAGTGATAAAGGAAACGGATACTACGCTTTGATCCCAGCTCGTTAACCACAGTGTGAAGAAAAGGATAACTTCTGTAGCATTGACTGCTCGGTCAATGTATGTTGAATGTTTTCTTTAAGGAAACGCCTAATATTACCATCACCATTAGAGATAAAGAAAACAGATACTACGCTTTCATCCCATCTCTAGAACCTTGTATTCTTAGCATCCTTTCGTTGAGCCATATTTCTTTTGCTTCAAGCCTCTTCTTCATCTGTAAGGAGATTGTCCAACATTCATTGCCATAGATGAGGACTGATATTGCCTAAATGATTAGTTCTCTTTTCTTATCTATGTGGGCGTCTTGTTTAGATTAACTGAGACTCAACTGACTCTTTCTTTCTTTTCTTTCTTTCTTTCTTTCTTTCTTTCTTTCTTTACCACTGTTTCTTTCATTTGTCTTCACTCGTAGTTCTTCTTTCTTTCTTTCTTTCTTTCTTTCTTTCTTTCTTTCTTTCTTCGTCTCTGCCTCTTCTTCACTACTACTTCATTAATTCTTCTTCGTTCTTGTCATTTTTCTTTGTTTGTTTCTTTGTTTGTTTCTTTCTTTGTTTCTTTGTTTCTTTATTCTTCATCAATACTTCTTATTCTTTTTTCTTTACAAATGCATTTCTTCTTTTTACTTCTTTCTTTCTTTCTTTCTTTCTTTACCAGTGTTTCTTTTATTTGTCTTCACTCGTAAGTCTTCTTTTTTTTTTCTTTCTTTCTTTCTTTCTTTTTTTTTTGCAGTGTTTTTCTTTCTTTCTTTCTTTCTTTACCAGTGTTTCATTTATTTGTCTTCACTCATAAGTCTTCTTTCTTTCTTCTTTTTTCTTTTCTTTCTTTCTTTCTTTTCTTTCTTTCAGTGTTTCTTTTATTTGTCTTCACTCCGTAAGTCTTCTTTCTTTCTTTCTTTTCTTTCTTTTCTTTCTTTCTTTTCTTTACCAGTGTTTTTTTATTTGTCTTCCTCGTAAGTCTTCTTTCTTTCTTTCTTTTTCTTTCTTTCTTTCTTTCTTTCTTTCTTTTTTTTTCATTACCAGTGTTTCTTTTATTTGTCTTCTCTGTAAGTCTTCTTTTTTCTTTCTTTTTTTCTTTCTTTCTTTTCTTTCTTTCTTTTTTTTACCAGTGTTTCTTTTATTTGTCTTCACTCGTAAGTCTTCTTTCTTTCTTTCTTTCTTTCTTTTCTTTACCAGTGTTTCTTTTATTTTTTTGTTGTCTTCACTCGTAAGTCTTCTTTGTTTTTTTCTTTCTTTTCTTTCTTTTATTTTTTTTTCTTTCTTTTCTTTCTTTTCTTTCTTTCTTTCTTTCTTTACCAGTGTTTTTTTTATTTGTCTTCACTCGTAAGTCTTCTTTCTTTTTCTTTCTTTTTCTTTCTTTCTTTCTTTCTTTACTTTACCAGTGTTTTTTTTTTGTTTGTCTTCACTCGTAAGTCTTCTTTCTTTCTTTCTTTCTTTCTTTCTTTTTTTTTTCTTTCTTTTACCAGTGTTCTTCTTTTCTTTCTTTTATTTATTTTCTTTTTATTTGTCTTCACTCGTAAGTCTTCTTTCTTTCTTTCTTTCTTTCTTTCTTTCTTTCTTTCTTTCTTTCTTTCTTTACCAGTGTTTCTTTTATTTGTCTTCACTCGTAAGTCTTCTTTCTTTCTTTCTTTCTTTCTTTCTTTCTTTCTTTCTTTACCAGTGTTTCTTTTATTTGTCTTCACTCGTAAGTCTTCTTTCTTTCTTTCTTTCTTTTTTCTTTCTTTCTTTACCAGTGTTTCTTTTATTTGTCTTCACTCGTAAGTCTTCTTTCTTTCTTTCTTTCTTTCTTTCTTTTTTCTTTCTTTTTTACCAGTGTTTTTTTTTATTTGTCTTCACTCGTAAGTCTTCTTTCTTTCTTTCTTTCTTTCTTTTATTTGTCTTCACTCGTAAGTCTTCTTTCTTTCTTTCTTTCTTTCTTTCTTTCTTTCTTTCTTTCTTCGTCTCTGCCTCTTCTTCACTACTACTTCATTAATTCTTCTTCGTTCTTTTCATTTTTCTTTGTTTGTTTCTTTCTTTATTTATTTATTCTTCATCAATACTTCTTTCTTATTCTTTTTTCTTCACAAATGCATTTCTTCTTTTTCTTTCTTTCTTTCTTTCTTCTCTTATTTCTTTTACATTTTCCTTTTTAAACAGCGCTATATTTTAAAGTTTCTCTTAAATAACTCTAACTCACGCACACACCTGGTTCTTTTTTACTCACTGGCACGTACACAGCACTAAACAACCTGACGTATCTTTGCCAAATATACAACCGCACAACGCTTCCTAGGCATTCTGTATTTTGGGTCTTCTTTTCTCACCATTGCTTTACAACAAACCTTTTTGTTTTGGCATCTTTTTCTCTGATCCTTTTGTAACAGCTTCTGACCTTTACGGACATTCAGTCGATTCAAACTTCTTTCTATTCACCTTTTAGGGTCACGCTTGCAATGCATGTCTCGAGGATTGAACGGGTAGGTAAAGAGGTCAAAATTTAATCCCGGGTGCCATCCTGGGGAACACCATACTCTTCTGTTCAATATCAAATCAACTTCAAATAATCGATTTTCCCGCATTAACCCACAAGATTTATTTTGGAATGGACAAAAAAAAATAAAAATAGGTAAAGAATTATCGCACACAACTTGCGATAGGTAAACTGTTGCCATTTTTATTTTAATTTCGCGCATGCGCGTTATTTGTTTTTTTATTTTGTCTATTGCATAATATTTTAGGGCCAGTTGGGCAATGTCTGTGAGAAAAAGAGCACCATGACGCAATCCACCTTGCCAGAAATTTAGAAACGGCATGTTATACTGCTTGGCATTCGCACCGGATGCTCAAATATGAAGTGTGTGGTAAGAGTTGGATGAGTGTAATGGTGATTAAGAAGGTGCTTGGAGTAATCACTAGTGACGGAGACGTTATGCCTTCAGTCATCTTCCCACAGGGCCTCAGACCCAACATAGAGGTCTATATAAAATGCCTTGGGTCAAGAGGATGGCTGCTAGAATACCCTATTACTGGTCACAGAACTCTGTACCATGTCATACAAGCAGGAGAACCTAGTCATGATTTTCAGACAATTTTTGCGACCACATCACCCCTTATTTTTGGCCACCTAGCTCCCCAGATTGCTACCCCCCCTGATTATTATGTGTGGAACGCAGACCAACAAAATTTCTTGTAACAGCAAAAATGAACTAAAGATTATGGCAGCATTCACTAACTGTAACAAGAAGAACGTTCAGATGAGTTGCAGGAAATTTCGAAGTTGTCTTGAGGCCGTGGTTGAAGCCAATGACAATTTTATTTAATAAATTTACTCTTTAGTATTTCAAGATATTTTTGTGTAATTTTGGTAAATATATCTGCTAAAATGAGATGTCAGTGTTATTTTCGTCTTTGCGTAATTTAGGTGACAATTTATCAATCGCATCCTGTATTTTCTGTTAAAATGAGTTGTCCGTGTTATTTTCATTTTGGCGTAATTTAGGTGACAATTTATCCATCGCACCCGGTATACCTTTTAAAATGAGTTGTCAGAGTTATTTTCATTTTAGCGTCATTTAGACGACAATTTATTCATCGCATCCTGTATATCTGTTGAGATGAGATGTCAGTGTTATTTTATTGTTGTATAATTTAGACGACAACTTATCGATCGCATCCTGTATATGCATGTGATCGTTGATGTTTTTTTGACTGTGAGATTAAGAATCTTTTTTTGCATTTCCGAGATTATTACAAAATTTTCGGATTATTATTGCTTTTAATACTGCGTTTTATGTTTTTACAAAGGGCACTTGAAAAAAGAAACGTGATTATAATTAATAAAATGACAGAAAGAGTGTATTAAAAAATGACATCAAAAGCCAAAGTAATTAAACCATTTGCCTCTGCAAATAGCAATTACTAGCAGCCATTCCCAGCTGGTCGATCAGAAAAAAGCGTTCAATTAGAATGGAGCAAAAACAGCATCATGTTTACATGTAACAGAGTCTATCTTCTACAATTACTTTAAAGTACTTTCATTAAAATTTTTTTTGAATTAATGCAGTTACTGATATAACAGAAGTAGTCTATATTCAGTTGAAGTTAGCCGAAGACATGAAGTGGTAAAACAGGCAACATGAGGACCTTCTCAGACCACAATTATTTTGGAGTTTTTGAAATTCACTTTGCTACCAGGGATGTAAAAGGGGATACATTTATGAAGTAATTGTTAAGTTTGATGAAAACTGGTTGAAAGATCAACGAAAAATAAGAAAGAAACCAGTAAAAATTGCCATTTTTCGTTATTTACGAGGGTTTTTACTATATGGGTGGATTCAATTATCAAGTTAAATGACTGTTAAACAATCAACTTAGTGTTGGCTACAATTGAGTGAAGTTTGCATTAGATTGCTTGAAAATTTAGGGAGTTTTTAACTTAAAATTTGTGTTGAAATCGATTTTTCGTTTTTCGCGGTTTTTCGATAAACGCATTGGTGTAGAAATAAAAAATGAGGCATCGTTGAGCTCGTCATGATATAAGTAACCAGCATACCGATTATGAACGAAATTATGAGGAAAAAAGTTGAATTTGATCGGCTTTATCGATTACTGATTTTTTAAAATTATCGATTTTTACGCTAAGAACCTATGTCTTACATTGTACAATGTATATACAAAGTTTGGTCAAAACCGCTTGGGTGGATCTCGAATGAAAACTTATCACACAGACAGACAGGCAGACACACAGACATCTTTTGCTTTATACATATAGATGACTTAAAGGCATAAAACAAATTAGCTATGCAAAAAATCGGAGAAAGAGATCTGATTAAAGAGTGGCCAGGAATTACTGATTATGGATTCAATAATTTTGATTCGACTCGGATAAAAACTAAACTGTCTTGAAAAGTTTATCAAAATTTGGGCAATCAAATGGCTTTCCTAATCGAAGAGACTATATGTAGTCAACGTAGACAAAGAAGAGATGTGTCTGATCGTGTGTGTTACCATTCCAGAAAGCTACAGATTCAAATTTAACGTGAGTGGGAAAATATCTGGATGCTATTTGCCGAGACAAAGATGACTCTGTAGATCATATCAGAAAGAAAAGATACAATTTAGCTGAGGATTATTAAAATCTGAATGATACTGTAGTAATTGTAAACGATTGCCGAGTGTGCTAAATATTAAGGTATTAATGTGCTTCAAAACAGAAATTTTCAAAGGGAATAGGGTAAAAATTAAACCTCCGGAAGGATCGCTCAGTTCAGATTAGAAGACCAGATCTATTCACCCGAAAAGAGTATATCAGTGAATGTAGCCATTTCAGCAGACCATAGTGTGAAATTGAATGGAAGGCAAAAAAAAAAAAAAAAACTCGAGAAATATTTGGATAAACTCGACAGGAAAAAGGCTTGTTATTAACAACAGGACATATTTATTCAAACAAATGATTTCCAAAGCCAAAAGAAACAAAGCAACAAGTGCTACCTCCGTAACAATCGTAAATTATGAATAAATAAATGAAGTAATTTTGCTCTGAAAGAAACAAAGAATGAGACATCACTAAGTTAAGGCCAGGGCTCACTGACTGGAGGTGGGGGGGGGGCAAATGACTTGGATTTCTGTCTTGAAGAATTAGTATGCAATAAAGATGTTATGCTGTTTCTAATAGAACCTTTATAGTAAAATACACTTGAAATTGGAAAATAATTTATAAGTAATGACCCCGCCTAATTAAGTGTACTATAGAAAGGATGTAAATTATTAATGAAAGGAAACAAATCAGCTCTGAAATAATCAAATCAGAGATATGTTTAAGAGAAACCAAAAATCGCTGATGATGAAATAAATGATGTGGATTCAACAGAAAATTCATTTGGGCTTTCAAATTAAAATAGTTCCTCTAATTGAGACCAAATAATCAGATGTAGTCTATATATGTAAATAAAATATCAAGAATTTGCCAGAGAACTAGAACCATTCCTGATGTTTCCTATAGAACCGGAAAAAAAGCGTCAACAAAATTTGTATCAAACTTAACAATTGTTCCCATCATTATCGGCGAGCTTGAAATAGTCCTAAAGCAAAAACAGAACATTATAAATCCAAATATGTACTGAAACGATCCCTATGTCATTACTAAAACCAGTTAGAATATCTTTGAGAATGTTAGAGTATAGAGAAGAGTTACTGTCACTTTATCTCTAGTAAAAAAAAAAAAAATCCCAAACATTTTTTACCTGTAAACTCTTCGAACTCACAGAATATTAAATGCAACATCTGGTATGGACACTTACTGGAAGCTATCTTCCAGAATAGTTAATTTAAGCTTGAAAACTCTGAAATAGGAAGCTAACCAAGCCATCAGTGAGTGAGCTCAGACTTAGTGCGAAAAAAAATGACCTGTGTATCGCGCCGTTTCAACAAATCACAAGGTGATCTAGACGTTGAAAAATAATTGAAAACTTATGGAATATCAAGGTGACAGTAGTACCAGGTATTATTATGGCACCTGTAACAGATTTGAAAAGAAGGCAAAAATAATGAATCGTGTGCTAGAAAATTTAAAAGATTTACCCCCATTTGATCTACAGTGGAATACACGTGTCACCTTTTTTATGTGTCGTGCGCCTTCAAGACAAAAGCGCTCAAGATCCTTTATAGATTTGTTTCGTACTTGTGTGATTTTCGTTTTTAGTTTGATTTCATTTATTTTGTTTTACGGCATATCAACCTCAATGGGTTATTTAATGCCGACATTTTAAGGTTAGATTCGTATGAATAAAATATGTATTCTTTGGTTTAGATTGGTTTGGTTTATTTTGTTTTACGGCATATCAACCTCAATAAGTTATTTAATGCCGACAACATTTTTAGGATAGATTCATATGAATAAAGTATCTATTATTTGGTTTAGATTGGTTTGGTTTATTTTGTTTTACGGCATATCAACCTCAATGGGTTATTTAATGCCAACAACATTTTTAGGATAGATTCGTATGAATAGAATTTGTATTCTTTGGTTTAGATTGGTTTGGTTTATTTTGTTTTACGGCATATCAACCTCAATGGGTTATTTAATGCCGACAACATTTTTAGGATAGATTCGTATGAATAGAATATGTATTCTTTGGTTTAGATTGGTTTGGTTTATTTTGTTTTACGGCATATCAACCTCAATGGGTTATTTAATGCCAACAATATTTTTAGGATAGATTCGTATGAATAGAATTTGTATTCTTTTGGTTTAGATTGGTTTGGTTTATTTTTTTTTTACGGCATATCAACCTGAATGGGTTATTTAATGCCGACAATATTTTTAGGATAGTTTCGTATGAAGAGAATATGTATTCTTTGCTTTAGATTTTTTATTTTGTTTTAAGAAATCAATGGGTTATTTAATGCCGACAAATTAGGGTTTTATTATTTTTTATTCACATTGTAAATAATTATTGCTGATAATTTTTGTTAAAAATGTATTGCTTGTAATAATTCTTCAAAAATGTATTGCTGGTAATATTTGTTTAAATGTGTTTTGCTGGTAATATTTTTTTTTCAAAAATGTATTGCTGGTATTTTTACAATACAAATGTATTTTTATACTTTCATAGAGTTTTATACCGGGTTTGGGTTTAATTATTTGCCCATAGTTGGAAACCTAACATGTGCTACCACATCGGGTCAAGGTGGACCAAGAACAACAGCCATAAAGAGGTGGCTCCACTCTCCTCAAAACCTCCAATCTCCCAATCAAAAATCTCTTCAGAGCATTTGTCACGAAAATATTTGTAGGAAAGAGAGAGGGGAGCGACATCAGGTCGGTGAGAAAGTAACTGTAGACGAGATGCTAGATCAGGACCTATCACATTGCATATTCGTCTCTGGATTTTGTCGAGAACCTCGAGATGAACAGCGGGGGGCACCAGACCATATATGTCAGCAGTATTCAATGCAAGGATGAATGGTAGATTTGTCGATTTGAAGGATGGATTCAGACGAGAAAAACCTTCTGGCACGACACAGAGAACCAACTTTCCTTGCGGTAGATGAAGCTATTGATTCAAAGTAGTTGTTCCACCTCAGGTCAGTGGAAAACGTGGGATCGAGAAGGCGCAGAGAGACGCTCTCGTGGAGTTGAGTATCAGCCGCGCTGATAAGAGGCAGGAAGGACTCTTTATGGTGGGTAAATGAGAGCAATTTCGTTTTGGAGGCATAAGCCATTTCTTGTCCTAGTCAACTACAGATTGGCCAGGTTAACTTTGTCTTAGATATTTTTTTTATTTCTACTTATTATTATTGTGTGTGGTATCATTTTGCCAGAGAGTGGCTTCATCTGCCTAATTACGGAGTTTGTTAGGGGTCTTGGCGTGGAAACTGCACATTTGAGATGTTTCGTTTAGATGGAGAAGGTTTTGCGGATGTTATATGCAGTTCCGCTCAAAGTAATCTTTTGCAGCTCTGAGGTGCTGATGTGTCTAGGAATTGTACTCACATGATTTTCGGTACTCATCTTTAACAAACCCAATACTCTTATCGAAACAGGGACAATCGTTTAAGTTTCCACATTTTTGTTACTTCGATTTGCCGATCCTTATAATGTGACAAGTAAGTAAGAGGAAGGGAGTTCCACTGTTGGGAAGTGCGAGAGAAGAAGCTGTTGGTCTAGAAAAGGCAGTTACATTTAACCGTTTTGACAGTGAACGGGTGAGATCCTGATGCCAACCTAGTAGCTCGCTTAAATTTATGCAGTGAAAGTAGCTCGTCAGAGCAGTTGCCGTGAAAATATTTGTAGAAAAGACAGAGGGAAATGACTGGTGTCGAGATGCCAGATCAGGACCTATCACATTGCATATCCGTCACTGGATTTTGTCGAGAACTTCAAGATGAACAGCGAGGGCACCAGACCATATATGGCAACAGTAGTCAATGCAAAGACAAATGGTAGATTTGTAGATTTGTAGAGTGGGCGTAGGAGAGAAAAACCTTCTGGCGCGACTTCCAGAGTTAAACGTAAAACGAAAGAGGAACATTTTGTAGCTATTTGATGATGTCCTTCTAAAATACATCTTAAAGGACTAAAAAGCTGGAAAAATGCTCTCAAACTTAATATTAAACTAAAAAAAAAAGCAAAATATTTTCATATTTACTGGATCTCTTAGATCGACCAGACTGGGCTCTGAAAATCGTAGAACATCATGAATATTGAAACACTAGAAAAATATTCCTTTATTTACGACGCTGATAAAGCCACACGTAGGCAAGGATCAGCATATGCCTACCTACATCCAAACCCTTCTTTTCCGTGCCTGAACCTGACACGAAGTTTTCAGCAACTTTTCATCTCTGCTAAATAATGGCGTGTCTTTCAGCATTGACACTCGCAAGAATGTTGGCAGGTGTGCCCTCTTGTCTTCAAGATATTTCAGAGACAAGAGCCGAGCAAGAATATATCCGCACGCATAAAAGACAAACGGATAAGCTGGCGTATGCGAATAACATAGGAACGCTGGCAGGCAATTATAAACACAGAAAGTAATACACATATTTATCTATTGAAGCAGAGAAAAAGAGGTTCGTGTGATTTATTTATATTGGCTTAGTTTTGGGAAAAGGCCAAATATAGCAAAATGACAGTTATAAGATTGTATGGCGACAATCTTCGAAGTGGAGATCTGTTGGCCTTCAAAATCAATATTGGAAATAATGGCTTTTAACTAGAATCAAACGGAAATCACAAACACCAGAGAGAAATAAGTAGCTCTCTAAAGCAAAAGTCGAGTTTAGCTTAATCTAGCGCAAAAGCCAAATGAGAAGAAATAAATTAAGGAATACTGTGTTGCGCCAATTTTCCAGTATGCGATGACCTGTTTTAAAGCAGTATTCCCAAAAAATTTCATCTCTTTATCTTGCCTTCAATACACAGCCGACAGAAAATGAAACTACAAAATTTAGAACTCCTTTATATATATATATATATATATATATATATATATATATATATATATATATATATATATATATATATATATATATGTATGTGTGTGTGTGTGTGTGTAGAAAAAGTTTCAAATTAAAAAAATAATAATGTACTTTTATGAAAGTATTTATTTATTTATTTGTATATATATTTGATATTTCAGATTGGCCTCAATCTTTCTTCAGAAATAACTGTTTGTTTACAAGTAGCGTTCGTCGCCAGATGCGGACGTCACGTGATATGGAACGAATATTCTAACGTAAATCTAACCCTTCATACTTGTCTATATATATATATATATATATATATATATATATATATATATATATAGAGAGACAAGTGTGTGTGTGCGTGTGTTTGTGATATATTTTCTGTTTATACGTTATATTTATAGATATAATTTATTACATTTTCCGGACTGAATTTTCGAGAAACTTTGTAGAAAATAAGCGTTCTCCGACAGGAATCGAATCTGTATTCCTATACGGATACCGTTATTTGATCTGACGTGTTATACCATTTAGCTACGGAGAAGCGTCTGGTTAGCAAAGTCCAAATTACTGTTTATAAACACAAAATCTTCGACGACTTTTCTCGATTTATCATATCTGCTCACAAAACGTATCTTAACGTAAACAATGCCAACATATAATGAAATGGATAATCGTCGGGCTTAATCCATTTCATTATATATATATATATATATATATATATATATATATATATATATATATATTATAATTTTATCATATAGACAAAACCATTTTACTCACTACAAAGATGCAGTTTCGTTTCAGTGCATTTCAACTGCATTTCGCTGGATGAGAACCGAAAATGGCATTTTCGCTTCTGACCCGTCAAAGTGCAGGCGGAATGCACTGAAACGAAGTTGCATCTTTGTCGTGAGTAAAAATGGTTTTGTCTATGATAAAATTATAATAAATAAATAATTATCGCTCTACTATCGGTATCGAGACCTCTTTTGGATTAATGCTGTGAACGTTAGAATTTATATATTACTTTCCTTTCATGGCATCGGATATATATATATATATATATATATATATATATATATATATATATATATATATATATATATATATATACAGTGGTTAGCAAAACACATTGTTTTTCCTTACATATCTCAAAAATAACAGATCTATTTCAACGAAACTTATAAGAAATATTTAAACGAACATTGTCGATCAAAACCACTGTTTTCATAAACATTTATTGACAATAAATAAAATAACCCATATGCAAAAGTATTTAACACACTTTACTAATATTTAGTACAGTAGCCCCTGTTCTGCTTCACACCCACCAGTTGTTTCCCGTAGTCTTCAACTAGTTTCTTGCAGGTACTTGTTGGTATTTTGACTCATTCTTCTTCACAAATTTTCTTCAATTTGTTTAAATTCGATGGATTTCTTTTAGGAACTCGTAACTTCAATAGTTTCCACAAATTTTCGATTGGATTTAAATCCGGTGTCTGGCTTGGTCATTCCAGGACATTAATGTCATTATTATTAAACCAATTCTTAGTTGTTTTAGCAGTATGCTTCGGGTCATTGTTTTGCTGAAATACAAAATCACGACCATGTCCCAAATATGTGGCACTGTTCATGAGTTGAGTTGACAAAATTTTGCAGCATTCATTGTTCCTTAGATGATTTTCATTTTTCCTACTCCATTTAGGAAAAACAACCCCACATCATAATATTTCCACCCCCATGTTTGACTGTAGGGATGGTATTTGCTGGCTCGTATTCCGCTCCTTTTTTCCTCCATACATGAGTGCGCATGTTTCGTCCGTAAAGCTCAATTTTCGTTTCGTCTGACCAAATTACTTTCTCCCAGAAATCATTAGATGCAATTTCATATTTCTTTACAAAATTCAAACGGGCTTGTACATGTCGGCGTTTCAGTAATGGAGTCTTTCTCGGTGATCTTGAAGTGAGACCTGCACGATTCAGTGATCTTTTAATTGTATCTTTACTAACTTCAATTCCAGCATTTTTCAAATCATTCTGAATTTCTCGACGAGTTGAAAATGGATTTTTCTTCACAGTACGGGAAATGTATCGCTCATTAGCCTCATTTAAGATACGGGAACGACCACTCCTTTGAATGTTTTCAATAGTATCGAATTTTTTCCATTTTCGAACAACAGCACCAACTGTACTCACAAACAAATTCAAATCTTGAGCGATTTTTCTATATCCCTTACCATCTTTGTGATTCTTTATGATCTTGCGCATGTCGTTCGACAATTCTTTTGTTTTCACCATTTTCTTGCAGGAGTGGCAACAGAATAGCTGCAGTGTCTTGTTATCTAATAGCCAGTTGAGTGTCGTGCAGTGCTGTCATTGGTCGACATATCACATCATATCAATATGGGTAGGAATCATGAGAACACGTCTCTTCTAGCATAATATTTGCATTGGTGTTAAATACTTTTGCATATGGGTTATTTTATTTATTGTTAATAAATGTTTCTCAAAACAGTGGTTTTAAATTTTCCTTCTATGTTTTGATCGACAATGTTCGTTTAAATATTTCCCATAAGTTTCGCTGAAATTGATCTCTTATTTTTTTAGATATGTAAGAAAAACCAATGTCTTAAATACTTTTGCTACCCACTGTGTGTATATAAAATATATCTATATATATATATATATATTGCCAACAACATTGAATTCTACCAACTGGCAGATTGATCACTCAAAAGAATACATTAAGTTCTTACATCGGGACACATGCAACACTCTTTTTAAGACGTTGACTTTCCATCTGTCGAAAGTCAGTGCAATTTGCACACATATCGACCAGCATATCACAAACAACCAAAATAAAAATATCCGCATAAAAGAAATACTAGTGAATAATACCAAAATATTTATTACTACCCAATTCAAGAAAACTTTCAAAACCTGAAAAACTAGTACATTGTGTGTGTGTGTGTGTGTGTGTGTGTGTGTGTGTGGCAACTCCTCAGCGCCCACTGGTTCGATTTCTGTGATTCATATCTCATTCAAAAAGCATAGAAAAGTTAGGCGCAGGGAACGATTTTCATTGAGCTCAGATTCAGGTTTGCCAAATTATGCGAGGTTAAAAGTATATATTAATATATTATACTATCCATTATCGTTGCTTTGATGGTTCAATAGGAGTAACTCCTATCTTTCTTTTGTATCCAAAATTGCAGCCAGCTTAAAATTTTAAGCTAGCTTAAAAGACGCCCTAACGGGCAGCACTAATGCTAGCTCCTGTGGAGGACTATTGGTTTGGTCATCATCACAATAGCTAGGGGGGAGTAGATGCGATAGGCGTCAATAAACTACAGAAGAACTCAAAATTGTTCGTTGCATTTAAGTGTTGAATTAATGCTTAAGCTTATCTTTTAAAAGTTCAATGATAATTCTTCTGCTTCCACTTAATTTAAAGAAGATTTGATGTACGTAGGTCCTTATTTTTAGTATAAACAATTATTTTTATTTCATGGCTGACAGAACAGGGGACAATTTATAAGATAAAGTTAATATAGTGTAAAGATGGGAAAATAGAAATTAGAATTAGTTATATATTCAACATTTCAAGAGTTAGAGAAATAGCTAATTAAGTAAGGCCTATATTATGGAATCTATATGAATAAATACGAAATTGGAGCTTAATTCTCCTACGAAATCTGAAATTAAAAAGGCACAGCACTAATTTATAGTAATGTGGTATTTACTCGACTCTCTACGAAGTCGCGTTTTAACACAAGGACGGTTTAATGTGGGAAGCCCGAGCGCGCAAACACGGGCGAGGAACAAAAATTGACCGAGACCCCGCAACCGTCGGTTGCGCAGGCCTTTTGCGAGCACCGATCCCTTTTTCTCTCTCTCTCTCTCTGGTGCAATGAGAGGGCACGGCATCGGGCAGTTGATCCCCAGGGCTGAGCACCTCTCAGTATAATTTTCCTCAGTTGCGACTCTGTCCTTTTGAAGGAGCCGCCCCTGAGCGCACTCTGCTCGAGGACTGAAACGCGACTGAGAGATGATACACGCCCCAAAAGGGGTCAGGTTGTGACACAAGGTGGGTTTAATGTGGGGAACCCGATCGCGTACGCCCGGCTAGAAACAAAAATTGCCCGAAGCACCCGAAACCATCGGTTGCGCTGGCCTCGTTGCGAACACCGATCCCTCTCTCTAGTACAATAAGAGGGCGCGGCCTCGGGCATCTGTACCCCAAGGCCGAGCACCTCTCAGTATAATTTTTTTTTTTCAGTTGCGACTCTGTCTTTTGACAGAGCCGTTTCTGAGCACTATCTGCCCAAAGACAGAGACTCAAATGATAAATAATGTGTTACAAACGTGTATTTACTCATACCTGCACGGCGTCATGTTGTGACACAAGGTCGATTTAATGTGAGGAGCCCAAGCGCGTACATGCGGGCTAGGAACAAAAATACCCGAGCCCCCGCAACGGTCGGTTGTGCTAGCATCGATGCGAGCACCGGTCCCCTCTCCGGTGGAATGAGACAGCGCGGCCTGGAGCTGCTGTTCCCCAGAGCTAGGCACCTCTCAGCCAAATTTTCCTCACTTGCAACACTGTCCTTTGACGGAGACGCCCCCTGAGGACCCTCTGCCCAAAGACAGAGACGCAATTGAGAGATGATAAATAATTTGTTATAAACTAGGTATTTACTCCGTCGCCCCACAAAGACGAATTGTGACACAAGGTCAGTTTTTAAGGTGGGTACCTGAGCGCGTTCACCCGGGCAAGGAACCAAAATGCCCGCAGCCCCCCGCAAACGTTAGTTACGCTGTCCTCGAAGCGAACACCGATCCCTCACTATGGTGCAATGAGAGAGCGCAGACTCAGGCTGGGCTGAGCACCTCTCAGTACACCTGAGTGCATTCTGCCCAAAGATAGAGAGGTAACAGAGATATGATAAATAGTGTGCTACAAACCACACGAGAGTGCGGTTGTTTTACTTAACGTGGGGACCCGAGTGTCTTCACTCGCGCCACTGGTCTTAGCTGGTCCAAACTGGTCATATCTGGTCTTAGCTTGTCTTAGCTGGTTATAGCTGGACAGTGACGGTCCAAGGGATAGCTTTGATACTAACAACGCAGGGACGGTACCATGTGCCCGGAAAGTATCAAAATGTGTATAGCCCTCGAGGGTGGAGTTGATTCACTTGACTCCCGACTGAATCAAGTTGTTACACAAGGTCAGTTTTTAACGTGGGGACCCGAGTGTCTCCACTCCGGCCGCTGGTCTTAGCTGGTTATAGCTTGTCCATCCTGTTCTAAGCTAGTCTGAACTGGTCTTCTCTGGTTCAAGATGGTCAGAGTCGACTCAAGCTAGGCATAGCTGTGATACTACCAGCGCAGGGATGGATCCCTGCGCCGGGCAAGTATCAGAATGTGTAGATATTTACTTGATCCCCCACTGATTCAGGTTGTGACACAAGGTCAGTTTTTAACGTGGGGACCAGAGTGTTTTCTCTCTGGCCGCGGTTCAAGCTGGTCTTAACTGATCATAGCTTGTCCAAGATGGTCAGATCTGGTCTAAGCTAGTCATAGCTGGTCTTGGCTTGTCATAGCTGTTCCAAGCTGGTCAGAGCTGGTCCAAGCTAGTCGTAGCCGTGATACCACCAGTACAGGGACGGATCTCTGTGCCAGGTAAGTATCAAAATATGTATACCACTCGAGAGAGAGAGAGAGGAATTTACGCGGTATTATCTCCTTCCACACTTGGACTAGATGTGACACAAGGTCTTTTTTAGGTGGGGAACCGAGCGCGAACGCCCGGGACAAGAACAAAAATTGTCTTCAGCCGTCGGTTGCGTTGGCCTCGGTGCGAGCACCGATCCCTCCCTCTGGTGCAATGGGAGGGCGCGCCCTCGGGCAGCTGTTCGCCAAAGCTGGACACCTCTTCAGTATAATTTTCTCAGTTGCCCCTCTGTCCTTTGACAGAGAAGCCCCTGACCGCACTTTGCCCAAAGACAGAGACGCAACTGAGAGATGATAAGCCAGTCGTTAGAAATCCCTTCAAGGAGAAATTTACGCGCTAAAAGCTCAATATCTATATTATATATTATCTACTTAAAATATTAATTAATTAACCTTCCTTCATTACCGTTCTTTTATTCGAGGATTGTTTTGATTTTCATGTCAAAAATAGTTTTGTCTAGGAATATCGTCTTATAATTTGCAGAAAAGTGTTTGAAATTTGCATTTTACTTGGCCTTCAACAAATTGGCATCTATTCGTAAAACTTTATTTAACTATATCAAGCCAATTTATGAACGAAATTTTCATTTAAAATTTTTGTTTCAAAGATTTCAAGTAGTGAATATATCTTAATTTGTGAAGCGATAGCGAGCGGGCAAAGCCTGCTTTAAGAAATAAATCACATTAAATGAAATATCTTTCACTACAAGAGACGGTATCTTGAATTGATGAAATATTCAATATTCGTATGAAAGAACATTATTTGGGGCGTGGTCTCACTCCCTTTAATGGTTACACAACATGTCACAGTGGACTATTTTAAACTTTCAACTTCCTGAAGAATACCAGCATATTGGCAACGGAATCTTTCCTATTACACAAAAGCACAGGGCTTTTGAAAATAACTGAGATAGTTGAAAGTACTTGAACCTAACACGAAAACAAATGTCAACTTCGGACTGTTTATGTAAAATTTCGATCCTAATATACAACATCTTATTCGAAAATTAGAAAAAATGCAATAACATTAAATAGGCAGACAAGCCACGTTAAATTCACTGGACAAGATTTATTTAATTTTATATTATATTTTTCCAATTAAAGAATGGTATGTTTATCAGGACTGAAATCATGAATAAACTGCCGAAAATTTTATATATTATATATATATATATATATATATATATATATATATATATAAATATATATATATATATATATATATATATATATATATATATATATATATATATATATATATATATAAACATATGTTTAGTGGTACAAAATTTAATGGCTGCCATGAACAGACAAAAATTAGTTTTATTATTACTACGAATGATAATAAAAATGGTGGAGGCCATCTACATTCTATCATTAAAACATTCTCTTTGTAAACAGAAGGATTTTATATTAGGCATCCAACTAATTACCATTTAACTATTTTTTTCTCCCACCAATACACTTTGTCCATTTTTTTTTTTTTTTTCTTTTTTTATATAATTTACTCTATTTACTTCGATTTAGCCCTGTTGAGCGAGGTACGAAACCGTTTAGCTAGCACGTTTTTCATTTTTACTTTTTATTATCATGAGTCGTAATAATAAATCTAATTTTTGTTTTTTCATAGCAGTGATATATATATATATATATATATATATATATATATATATATATATATATATATATATATATATATATGTACTTTTGTTAAATTCACCGGACAAGATCATTTTAATTTTTATTATATTCTTGCAATTAAAGAAAGATAAGTGTATCAGGATTGAAATTCTGGATAAACTGTCCAAAGTTCTTTTTTTTTTTTTCTATTTTGTTCAACTACTTACGACTGTCCATATCTCTGAGATAAGGGATTATGATTACTTGCATCATCTTCATTGTCATATTCACAACGTTTCAGTCGTTGTACGCTCCGGTCTTCTTCAGGTGACGGGAATTTCCAACGGAACCCTTTATTTCATCTACCAGGGTAGATTGTTCTAGTTTCACGTGCCATGCCTTTTCCGGATGCCTCTGTTATTTCCCTTTAACTCAACTCTCTAAAATTCGTTCACTGCTGTGGCCTGGTATTGAACTCACAACTCTTTGGGTCTAGTCACTGGATCTTACCAACGTCTTTATCCACAGAGCCATGTGTCCTTGAGTGTTCGGTTCGAAATTAGCAAAGTGAAATTGCTGTTTTTAAAATCATGGAAAATTAGTTGTTTAAAAACAGTAATTTAAATTTGCAAACCAGGCGCTTCCCCTGTAGCTAAATAGTATAGCACGTCCGGCCAAATTACGGTTTCCTTGTAGGATACAGGTTTGATTCCTGTCGGAGGACACATATTTTCTATGAAATTTCTCGAGCATTTAGGACGGTAAATGTCGTTAATACTGTTTATTATAAAGAGAGCATTTGCTTAAATATTTCTATCTATAATAATAACGTACATATATATATATATATATATATATATAATTTACAGTGTGTGGGTTTATGTAAGTACGTGTTATTAAAGCCGAATGCCATCTTACCGGATTTTTTTCCAGATTCCCAGAGTCTTTGCGCTTTAAACCTTGTATGACACTAAAAGTGACGTTTGAACTTATCTACAGAAGGAGGAATCATGTCGCTCGTTTTCAATGCTGTTTACGGAAGTATACTTTTTGTTTTTACCCCCAAAAAAAAAAACAACCACACCAATACATACATACATAAATACATATATAAAAATTATATATATATATATATATATATATATATATATATATATATATATATAAAGTATTTTCGGTCTCGCTCGATGTACAGCGTTCTAATCTTGTACATTAAGTTGTAAGGACATATTGCCAGAAAGAGTTAGGTTTATAAAAAAACAAAAAACAAAACAAACACACGACAAAGCAAAAACGAAAGAGAAAGGAAAATGTAAAAGAAAGAAAAGCGAGAATGGATTTCGATTCGCAAGCATGGACGTTGTATGATAGAGAAGGAATTGGATCTGCTTTTGTCTCTCGTCACGCATTCAGAATGCGTGTGAGCGAGACAGATAAGAATTGAAAGAAAGAGAACGAGAGACGCGCAATAAAAGAAACGAGAGAAAGAGGAAAGAAGAATAATAGTGAAGGAAAGAGAGAGAGAGAGAGAGAGAGAGAGAGAGAGAGATAGGGAACAAAAAAGGTAGGGAGTGGGTTTATCGAACGAAGAGAGAAAAGAAAAACGTGCGAAAGAGTAAGAAGATTGAAAAGGGCAAAGCAAGAAAAATTGCAAAACGAGAAAGAGAAACGATAAACTTCCGGGTAAGAGGAAGTCTGATCGGAAGAAAGTTAACCTTATATTCAATATCGAAAAAATATAAATAAAAAGACTGGTAAATGAAGACTGGTCAAAAAGACTGGTAAATGAAAACTGGTAAACAAAGGGTGGTAAATAAAAACTAATGAATAAAGATTGATAAATAAGGACTGGTATTAAAGACTAGCATATAAATCATGGTAAATAAAAGCTTTTACATAAAGACCGTTAAATAAGACAGGTAAATAAAGACAGGCAAATAATGGCTGGTAAATACAGACTGGTAAAACACCTCGTAAACAAATGCAGGTAAATACAAATAAGTAAATAAAAACTGGTAAATAAAGACTGGCAAATAAAGGCTGGTAAATAAAGACTAGTAAATAAAGACTGGTAAAGACAGGCAAATAAAAGCTGGTAAATAAAAAATGGTAAATGAAGACTAACAAAAAGACGTGTAAATAAAGGCTGGTAAATATAGACTGGTAAATGAAGACTGGCAAATAAAGGCTGGTAGATAAAAACTAATAAATAAAGACTGATAAATAAAGCATGGTAAATAAAAGCTAGCACATAAAGACCGTTAAATAAGACTGGTAAATAAATACAGGCAAATAAATGCTGGTAAATAAAAACTGGTAAATAAAGTCTGGTAAACAAATTCTGGTAAAAGGACTGGTAAATAAAGACTGTTAAATATAGAAAAGGGCTGGTAAATAAAGAGAAGTAGGGAATAGATTTTTCTCAACCTTTCACATTTCCGCAAAAGACACAAGATAGCGTATCTTAATATATTTGCATCGGAAAATCCGGACCTAAATGCGATAGTTTACAAAATTGTCTTGTTCCGCTCTTGTAGGTAATTACATTTTTTTGTTATCTCCTTTTATTCTTGTCTCCAATATTCTCTTTTGTTTCTTTACTGCTTTTTTCACTCTCTTCTTTTCACTTTGATATTCCTTCTTCCTTTTCCCTTCTAAATATGCCTAGTTGTATTCAAGTGATCTTTATTTTATTTATTAAGCATAGCTTAATTTTCTAACAAGGCCACAACTATGGGGCAGCACCCGCTACTCCCTATTAATGATCAACAACTCCAGCTTGCAACCAGATGGCGCAACAATGAGACGTTATCTTGGTGTGGACAGCCACTCGGTGGAAAAACGAGGTTGATGAAAAAGAACACAGCGCCATCTGTTGAACGGTGGCTTTCTAAGCGTAGCTTAGATGTGGCACAATGTCAAAAGTATGGAGCACCCAGTGAGCATCGAAATCACAATTCAGTCGTAATTGATCTAGCGTGTTAAGCTTGTTAACCATTGTAGCACATCGAATTTCTCTTGCCATCTGTTGAATGAGGTGAGTAAAATCTTAGAAATAATATTGAAGATTTCATACATTTTAAGAATTACTTGTGATAATTTTACTTGTTTGAAAATGCTAACTGAATATAAAATGTAAAATCAATAGTGTTTTCACTAAAATGCTACTAATATAATGGCGCAGTAAGTGCAAGCATTTAGTAGGAATTTTCTTTATTAGAATTTGTTAAGCTTTAGATTTTGCGGCATGGGTTAAATATTGGCTTGTATGGTAAGTATATAATATACATGTAAATATAGAAAAAAAATTAAGACAGTGTGATTATTAAATAAATAATATTACCTTTGTTCACTAATAGTTGCTACATTTACTGTGCATATTGTGTATCTAAATGTAGCAACCATTATGAGACAGATGTAATATTAAATTTATTATATTACATTTGTCCAATAATAATCGGTACATTTAGTGTGCATATTGTGTATCCAAATGTAGCAACCATTATGGGACAGAAGTGGCATTAAATCTATTATATTACCTTTGTACCATAACAGTCGGTGCATTTAGTACGTATAATATTTATTGAAATGGGGCAACAATTATGGAAAAGAGGTTGCATTAAATTATATTACTTTTATCCCATAATATTGGCTACATTCAGTGTGCATATTGTGGGTCCAAGTGTAGCAACCATTAAGGGAGAGAGGTAATATTAAATTTATTATATTACCTTTGTCTCATAATATTCGGTAGATTTACTATGTATTTTATGTATCCAAATATAGCAATCATTATCGAACAGAGGTAACATATTTATTATATTACTTTTGTTCTATAATAGTCGCTATATTTAGTGTGTATATTATGTGTCCAAATATAGCAACCATTATGGGACATAAGTAATTTTAAATTTATTATAATACCTTTCTACCATAATTGTCACTACATTTAATGTTGCATATTATGTATCCAAATGTAGCAAACCATTATGCCACAGAGTTAACTTTAAATTTATATTATCTTTGTTCCATAATGGTCACTATATTTAGTGTACATATTGTATATCCGAATGTAGTAACCTCATGGGATAGGTGTTTGGAATGTCGAACTGAACCCTTTATTTCATACGCAGATGTAGTCAATGACACATGGCATAGTGGATATAGGCGTTAGTTAGATCCAGTGACAGGACCCAAAGAGAGTGAGTTCAATACCTGGTTAAGGCAGTGGAAAACTTTCAGAAGGGAATTAACAGGAGATAACTGACATCCATTAAACATGGCACGTGGAACTAGAACAATCTACCCCTGTGAGCGAAATAAAGGGTTCAGTTCGACATTCCAACCACCTGAAGAATATATATATTAACGGCCGAAACGTTGTAATAAATATGAGGACAATATTCCGAATAATGTAAATAGTTAACAATATGTTTTAATAATGATCTGCTGTCCCAATACACACACACTATATATATATATATATATAACTCAAATGACCAGATATAAGTAACTTTATACGCGTGTTGGCGTGCATACATAGGCGAGCAAAAAAACAATCATAGAATTTATTCATGAGGTGAAAACATCATATTGCTCAATGTGGTTAGACAGAGTGAATATATATGAATAGAGAGAGTGCTTGAGACAGACAGAGATAGAGACGCAATATCTTGTATGTAAAGTTTTGTCATTTTCATATCTGTGTTTCATCAATATATATATATATATATATATATATATATATATATATATATTATTTTTTATTCCCGGAGTTATTTTTTCTGATTTCTTTTTGAATTTGTAGGTCTGATGAATTGGATCGTAATTACGATTCCAGTGTAATAAATTATAATTATAACCATGTAATATTAGTGTTTAAGCCATTTTATTATATTCTTACTCTGTCTTGGACATTGGGTTCTACCTGGATTCTATCCTCCTGGAAACTTTTATATATATATGTATGTATGTATATATATATATATATATATATATATATATATATATATATATATATATATATATATATATATATATGTATATATATATTTGTGTCTATCTATCTATCTATTATCTATCTAATATTATCTATCTATCTATATATATATATATATATATATATAATATATATATATATATATATATATATATATGTATATATTAGTTAAACGTTATTTTTAGTGGATACTGATATTTGCGTAGTCATTGCATTTATTTATTAAACAATATATTTATTTATTTTCGTCTACCGGCCTGAATATTCGAGAAATCTTATTCAAGAAAAATATGCACTGTATATATATAATTTTTTAGTGAATAGATTTTTACTATGAAATTATTTATTTTTGTGTAAAGGTTATATTTAATGAGTATTTAAGTAGACATACCTGTATTTTTCAAACAGTGTAATTAATGACTTGGCCTGCAATTAAAACGACAAAATAAAAAAAGTAATAAATATGGCGGCAAAGATGAGGACAATAGTCCGAATAATGTAAATAGTGCCTGTAATTTGTTTACAAATGTTGCAACAATTATGGGGCAGAGGTTGTGATATAATGTATTCCCGCAGTCCTCTTCTTTTTATATTTGCAAATGAGGACAAATAAAAACGAAAAAATATAATCAATGAAAATGCGATTATTTATTAATTCAAGCCTCGGCATCCTTAATTTGGGGAAATATTTAAATAATTTAATTCATATGCCAGAATTTTTAGGCATTTGAAATAGCGCTAGCACTACAAGGTAACATTTTTTGGTTGCTGATTTTCACGTTAAAGCTTTTCTTTATTTACAAATTTTATAGGAATTATTTGCATTTGACAACAGACACATAATATCTTTCATTCATGATTGCAATTTTGTCGCTGATATTTTTTTTAAATCGTTATTTTACTGCTTCAATTATTTCAGTTTTTTTGACACAAGGCAGAATGTATGGTCGTCAGCAAAATGAGCAGCAAACAATGCGGACTACAAATTGGATATATCCAAATTAAACAAATAAAAACGTTTAAATTTTTTTGTAGGATTTTAACAGAGGACGAAAAAAATCTGACACCGGAATCCGAAGGCGCATCTGAAGAGTAAAATATACCCCCCTCACCAAAAGGAAAAAGGAAGCAAAAATGGATATCATTTAGAATCAGAAAGAGACAGTTGGAATTTCTAGAACACACTATGAGGAAAAAAGGCTTAGAAAATTTAAGGCTCACAGGACACATCCAAGGGCTAGAGATAAACAGCGAGTAGCCAAAGTAACGATCTTCAATCTAGAAGGGATAGCAAAAAGACGAAACTTATTCAGAACTAGAAAAGACAATAAGCTGTGGAGAACCATTATTGCGCACGTCCTGAAAGCAAAGAGCCTATATATTGAAGAAGAACTTCAGTTAAAAAAAAAGAGAAAGGAAGGAAGAGTAAAAGAAAGAATGGATTTCGATTCACAAGCATGGCCGTTGTATGAAAGAGCAGGAATTGGCTCTGATTTTGTCCATCGTCACGCAAATGCGTGTGAGCAAGACAGATAAGATTCAAAGAAAGAGAACGAGGGACGCGCAATGAAAGAAACGAGAGAAAGAGGAAAGAAGAATTATAGTGAAGGAAAGAGAGAGAGAGAGAGAGAGAGAGGGAACAAAAAAGGTAGGAAGTGGGTTTATCGAAAGAAGCGAAAAAAGAAAAAGAGAGACGATGAACTTCCGGATAAGAGGAAGTCTGATCGGAAGAAAGTTAACCTTATGTTGAATATCCCAAAAATATAAATAAAAAGACTGATAAATAAAGGATGGTAAATAAAAAATGGTAAATGAAGACTGGTAAAAAAGACTGGTAAATGAAGACTAGTAAATAAAAGCTTGTAAATAAAGTCTGATAAATGAACGACTGGTAAATAAAAGCTTGTAAATAAAGACTGATAAATAAAACTGGTAAAAGAAGATAGCCAAAAGACAAAACTTATTAAGAGCTACAAAAGACAAGAAGCTGTGGAGAGCCATTATCGCCCACGTTCTGAAATCAAAGAGCACATATAGAAGACGAATACCAGGTTAAAATATAGCTCAACTTTGTCCCGAGGGCATGTAAGTATAAGATTTATAAATACGGATAATAAATAAAAGCTAAAGAACATGCAAATATAACAAGAGTAGTTGAACAGTTGAAGTATAAACCTGACATCTTCACAAAATCCATCTAAAGTAAACGACCAGTCTTCATGATAAAAGAATTATTTCTAAACCCGTCGGCTTCTAAATGTCGAACAGTTGAACAATATTGGAAAGCTAGAAGACGTACAACTGAATCAAGGAATCCTGTGTAAAAAGTGAAATCTCTTGCGTAGTGTCTGTCTTCTCAATCAAGTTATTTTGATGCTATATAGGCTGAGTACTTAATTCTTGGATAGTATATACCGATAACATTAAATGGTTCGGGCTAAGAAACAGGCCTTGATGTCTGCATAAAAACAACTTGGCATTTTTATCATACTCACCATACGTCGGAACAAGCGCTGGTTTCTTCTAGAAAATGTAGCGCGGGTCCCAAACGATTTTCCTTATTAATATTTCATGAGTGCGCAGGACGGTAGACATAATACAATTAGTTATGTGCTATGCGTGATACACGTTTAAGCGATCATGTATCTTTTGATACATGACTGACGAGGCAGATTTTTATTCCAGCAGTAGGTTGCCATTTCTCTCTGCGGTAGACCAGTTGCCATCTAAGGCTATAGAACCCGGTCTGTCCTGCTACTTACCCATAGCTGAGGGGAGAAGAGGATTCATACCTTTCCCAAGGGTATAAACACGTCAGTCAGTCATGTGCCATGTGTGATGCACGCTTAGGCGATCATGTATCTTTTGATACATGACTGACGAGGCTGATTTTTATTCCTGCAGTAGGTTGCCATTTCTCTCTGTTGTAGACCAATTGCCATCTAAGGCTATATAACCTGATCTTTCATGCTACTTACCCATAGCCGGAGGGAGAAGAAGAAGATTCATACCTTTTCCAAGGGTATTAGCACGTATGTGAATATAATAGATTCAACTGGAATTCGAACTCGGCTCTCCGATTCTCCAATCCGAGCGACTATCTTCGTAATATATGCTGCTTAAAATAAAAAAGGGGTGTTTTTTTAAACACTGGTATTCACTTTACGAACGTTTGAAGTAATAGAAATATTGATCACATACAATTATCTGATTCTCTAATTATAAAAGACTTTGTATTAAAATGTTATGCTATAGAATAGAACAGCTAATAAGCTGGTGATTGTAGTAAAGTCTGATCGATGCGAAATTTAGATAATTCTTCAAGTATATATTCGAGCAATATTCAGTAGCCGTTGGTGAAGCTGGTGTCGAACTCCGACACTAGGTTTTAGACAGATTTATACACAAGCAAACTTAAAGCTTTCCTCCTCCATAAGGTTGGGTTACTCGGGTGAGATACCAACTTAGAATTTATACCCTTACAATATATATATATATATATTTTATATCGATTTTTTTCTCCGAGAGACACTGCCTTCACTACAGCTAAGGTGACTAATCGACTCCATATTTTCGCCACAGGGCAGTAGGAGTTTGAAATTAGTTGAGATTTTTATTTCTGTTTGATGAACTATCCTCCCAGGCTAACGACATTCCTCTTCCAGATTTACGCTTAAGACACCTGCTTCTCCCAGTTCCGACGCTACTTAACTTCTCTGATCGATCGAGAAAAAGTTTATTCAAAATAATATAGTCGTACATACATAAACACGCACATGTCTTACTTCAAACGTTATTATTAGTGGATATTCGTATTTGAAATAGACACCTCATTTTTGTTGTTTTAAACAGTGTGTATTACGTCTATCGGCCTGTGTATTCGGGAAATCTTGATAAAGAGAATGTTCTCTCCGGCAGGAATCTAATCTGTGTCCCGCCACCTTTGTAGGAGAAACCATCGTTTTAACCGCAGTTCTTTACGAAAAGCATCACAACTCAGCAAGTCTTATTTAAATATTTTTTCACGAATGCACAGACATAAAACACAAAATTTAAAAAATAAAAAAGGAACATTTCAAATATGAGAATCCACTATAATAACATTTGAAGTACTAAAAATGTTTGATTAAAAATAAATCAATTAATACTTTAGAAATTGCACGCACACACACACACACACACACACACACACACACATATATATATATATATATATATATATATATATCTTCAGTTTAGATTGAGTGAGTTTGTGAGCCTAGGTTTCACGTCCTTGCAATCGTCAAACAAACCCTGAGCGCTTTCCAATAAATAGCGTGCATATATAATATATAAATATAATATATATACAAATATATATATGAATAATATAATATATATATATATGAATAATATATATATATATATGAATAATATATATATATATAAATATATTATATTTATATATATATATATATATATATATATATATATATATATATATATATATATATATTAATACACGAACTTTAAAACGATCACAACGAAAACTAATGGACGTCTAAATTATTTAACCAAAGCTGTTTGAATGAAAATGTGCTGCCTAAATATACATAATATATATATATATATATATATATATATATATATATATATATATATATATATATATATATATATATGTGAAGAAATATAGTCTTAAGATGTGCTATATTTATGGGATAAAGTGCTCAATATCAGAGATAGAGCTTGTGTAAATATAAAAGTGAACATAGAAGTCAACACTTAGAGGCGACAGTCTCTTTCATGCTAGATGCAATCTTCATGTCACGAGTGCTATTATTTTTACTCAGCTATTTATATATAAGAATCAGTGGTGCAATCTGGGTAGTCTATTTTGGCGGTTATTTTACCGGAAGTCGTTTATTTGTTTATTTATTTGGGTTAAATTATTTTACTTGTTTTCATTTTTTTTTTTTTTATATATTTATTTATTTTTATTTCAATCGGTGTTTTTATTAACGTAGCAAAAATTTGTTTATATCGCTTATTTAATAGTTTTGTTTTATCGCACGTCACTACAAAAATCTCATGGAAAATAAGGAAAAGATCATCAGCCTACAACAACCAATCAAAAACTTGCAAACTTTGCTTGGAGGAAAAAATAGCTATCATTACGTCCCCACACCAAAATAAATTCTTAAATAAATGATCCGAGCTTATCTCAAAATGCAGACATGAAAACAAATTTTACTACGTTACAGCTGCGGAAAGAAATATAAAGGTGAGACAGTGCGCCCCCCTTAAGGTAAGACTTCAAGAACACCAGAAAGCTGTAACACGAGAGAAAGTGGAAAAATCAGGCGTGGCTGACCACATATGGAAATAGAATGGAGATCACAGACTTCTATGAGATCAGGTTGACATCACAGACAAAGAACACCATTGGAAAATTTGTAAACTTAAGGAATCAGCACATATTCTAGGCCACAAAAATCTCCTGAGTCGACCAAGCATAGATATGAATACAATATGGGAGCCAGTAATAAGGAGTGCGAGAGAAAAGCGATAATAAAAACAAAAATTGCAGTGATAACAACAAAAAATTGCATTATGAGCACTGGTAAAAAAAATGGTTGCTGAAGACATTAGGTTTATAATACCCAGAAATTCATACACAGATGTCCTCAAGGACACATGACACAGTAGATAAAGGCGTTAGTTAGATACAGTGACAGGACCCAAAGAGTGTGAGTTCAATACCCAGTTAAGGCAGTGAAGAACTTTCAGAATTAACAGGAGATCACTGATAACTGACATCCATTAAACATGGAACTAGAACAGGCTACCGCAGTGAGCGAAATAAACTGTTCAGTTCGATATTCCAACCACCTGAAGAAGGGCTAAGCGTACAACGGCCGAAACGTTGTAATAAATGTGGCGACAAAAATGAGGAAAATAGTTCCGTTTCATCTTCAAGCGAATATTGGAATATTTCGCTTGAAGATGAAAACGGAACTAATGCTTTTAATTTATTTATATAATTAAATTTAAAGTTTTTAGCTTTCATTTTGAAACATGGTTATCACTGTGTAACAAAAACATATTTTAAATCAGTTAATTTATAATATATATATATATATATATATATATATATATATATATATATATATATATATATATTTAAACGTTATTTAAACGTTATTTTTAATGGATACTGATATTTGCATTGGCATCCCATTTATTTATTAAACAATATATTTACTTATTTTCATGTACCGGCCTGAATATTCGAGAAATCTTATTCAAGAAAAATATGCACTGTATATAAATATATAATTTTTTAGGGAATAGATTTTTACTACGAAATTATTTATTTTTGTATAAGCTTATATTTAATGAGTATTTAAGTAGATATACCTATATTTTTCAAACAGTGTAATTAATGCCTACAGGCCTGGGGATCGAAAGCCTTGTAAAAGGAAACATGCAATATATGTGGTTTTACTTCGAGTTTTTCTTGGCCTGCAATTAAAACAATATAACACAAAAAGCAAAAAAGCAAAAAAAAAAAAAAAAAAGAAAAAAAAAGAGAGCCTAATCTGGCCTTCTTCCCAAATAGTTTTCCGACCCATGACCTCGAACATCGAAGCGATGAAGAATGTGTTATGCAAATTAGGGAGGAAGATTGTAATTAGGCAAAGAATATTCTATCAAGAAGCATCACTCATAGAAAGAAATGAAGTCTTGAAAAAAAGTACAACAATTAGATACTGTAGCCAACACGATAAGCAGTACTTATCTCGCCATAAGTGTTGAATGAAATCAAGATCTATGAAGAAATCTCAAAACTCTTCTTTTTCATCACTTTTAAAGTGGGACGGTGACAGTAAAGCACCCCCCACAGAAACACATACAGGCATACACACAAGCACGTAGAGCGAGAATTGCGTGTTGATAAACCGGATATATATATATATAAATAACTTTAGGGGTTTTTCTTTAATATACCTGTA
Source organism: Acanthosepion pharaonis (assembly GCA_903632075.3). Classification (NCBI taxonomy): domain Eukaryota; kingdom Metazoa; phylum Mollusca; class Cephalopoda; order Sepiida; family Sepiidae; genus Acanthosepion; species Acanthosepion pharaonis. Next base: position 723,381 of record CAHIKZ030000649.1, read on the forward strand.
TCTATAGATGTTTCCTAAAATTAGGTCGTTGTCCGGTTCCTTGTACCAAGGTGATAGTCCAAGGTAGAACCAATAAAGAAGAACTCGAATACGGATATGGAATAACACATATTAGAAACAGGAATATATACAGAGAAGTAGAAAGTGTTAGTACGAACAATCGGAAGTCGTTTATTTGTTTATTTATTTATTTGGGTTAAATTATTTTGCTTGTTTTCATTTTTTTTAAATTTCTTATTTTATATATTTATTTATTCTTTATTTTTATTTCAATCGGTGTTTTTATTAACGAAGTAAAAATTTGTTTATATCGCTTATTTAATAGTTTTGTTTCATCGCACGTCACTACAAAAATATCATGGAAAATAAGGAAAAGATCATCAACCTACAACAACCAATCAAAAACTTGCAAACTTTGCTTGGAGGAAAAATAGCTATCATTACCTTCCCAGACCAAAATAAATTCTTAAATAAATGATCCGAGCTCATCTCAAAATGCAGACATGAAAACAAATCTTACTACGTTACTTAAGAATCGAAAACAGAAAAAATAAAATAAAAACAAATAAATAAATAAGCAAAATAACAACAAAATAAGCAAAATAAATTAACCCAAACAAATTACCAAATCACCCCTGTTAGAATAGACGAAATAGAATAAAAAAAACAATGAACCCAAATAAATAAAGTAAATAATATACAAATTAGCAAACCATGATAACCAAAATATTAGTTAGACTATAAAAATCAAACCAAAAATCGGACGAAAAATGCTATAACTGTTATATAACGATAAAAGAAAAAATACTACGTCACTTAAAAATTGAAAACCGAAAAGAGAAAATATACAGTATAACAAATAAATGATAACAAGTAAAATAAGTTGACCTAAATTCATTCAAATAAATAAATAAACAAACCGACCCGGATAAACTAACCGTCAGAAAAAAACAAATAAATATAATCAATTTAATTAAATACAAGAAGTAATAAAGAGATTTAAAAAAGTTCCCGCCAAAATAATAGTTAGAACAAACTACAACAATCAACCGCAAAATTGAATAAATAGCTTTAATTATCTTCCCAAACCAAAACAAAGCTATTAAATAAGCGATATAAACAAATTTTTACTACGTTAATAAAAACACCGATTAAAATTAAAATAAATAAATAAATAAAATAAGAAATAAAAATAAAAAATAAAAATAAGAATAAGCAAAATAATTTAATCCAAATAAATAAATAAACAAATAAACGACTTCCGGTAAAATAACCGCCAAAATAAACAAATAGGAATAGAGAAAAATAACAGCACTCGTGGCCTGACGATTGCATCTAGCATGAAACAGACTGTCGCCTCTAAGTGTTGACTACTATTTTCATTTATATATATATATCGTCGACTTTGACGTATGAGGGTCAAGCAGATCAGTTCCTAGGAAACCGACAGCCCGACAACAACACATGAGATTTGATTATAGTGGTGAAGGTTTTGTGCAGGACCATCCATACTTTTTTGAAGGGTCGAATGCAGGGACCTGGTGCCCTACGTGCAACAAAGTCCCCAAACAATCCTCCGCTGGTTTTGAATTCAGAGTTGTCCTTCTCCTAGACCAGCTGCCATGCAAGGCTATAGAACCCAGTCTGACCTGCTATTTACCCATAGCTGGAGGGAGAAGAAGAGGATTCACACCTTTCCCAAGGTTATTAGCACGTAAGTGAATGTAATGTATTCGACTGGAATTCGAACTCGACTCTCCGATTCCTCAATCCAAGCCACTATACATTATTCCACGGGCCTCCATATATATATATATATATATATATATATATATATATATTTATATATATATATATATATATATATATATATATATATATATAATTCCATATTAACGCAATATCGGAAATTCCTGTAATGTAAGCGATCATGATCAGGCATCTCGACATCAGTCACTTTCTCACCGAGGTGACGTGGCTTCCCTCTGCCTTTCTACAAATATTTCCATGGCAACTGCTCTGACGTGCTTTCTCCCCTGATGTCCAAAGTACATAAATTTCAGCGTGTTACTAGATTGGTAATTAGGTCCCACCCTTTTTAGTATTGATATAGCTAAAAACAATCTTCACTTCTACTACAATACATTCTTTTGTCGCACTTCCCGCCTTTGGAACACACTTCCGTTTACTTGCTTCCTTGATAAGTAATATCTTCAAAAAATTAAATGAAACGTCAATTGTCTTCTGAAAATCTGTTCAGATTTTGTCATTGTTCCTGAATCCTGCCTAATCTCAGTGTTCTCTTTTACCTTCATTCCGTGTAAATCCTATGTAATACTGACATTACTGCCTTGCTCGAGGTGAGAGGATTAATATTAATATTAAATATTAAATTAATCACCAGCTCATATTTTGATGAAAATGTTTTGGCTCAAGTCTTTTCTTCATCTGTGAGATTATTGCCCAACATTCATTGCTCTATAAATGTTTTGCCTCAAGTCTTTTCTTTTTCTGTAAGGCGATTGTTCAGCATTCATTGCCCTATCAATAATTTGCCTCAAGTCTTTCTTTATCTGTGAGGCGATTGTCCAACATTCTTGGCCTATAAATATTTTGCCTTAGATCTTTTCTTCATCTGTGAGGTGATTGTCCAAAATTCATTGACCTATAAATATTTTATTCGTATTTTCTTTTTCTGTGAGACGATTGGGCAGCATTCATTGCCCTATAAATGTTTCGGCTCAAGTCTTTTCTCCATCTGTGAGGCGATTGTTCTGCACTCTTGGTCTATAAATATTTTGCCTGAACTCTTTTCTTTATCTTTGAGGCAATTATAGAGCATACATTGCACTATAAATATTTTGCCTTATGTTTTCATTGTGAGGCGATTGTCCAGCATTCATTGCCCAATAAATATTTTGCCTCAAGTCTTTTCTTTATCTGTGAGGCGATTGTCCAGCATTCATTGCCCCATAGAAGGACTGATATTACATAGCAATTCCGTCGCATATTTTGCATGTTAAAAAAAAAAAAAAAAAAAAAAAAAATTTCCTTGCGCATAGGTCGAGATTTCAGTCTCGGTGCGCGCTGTGTCGAAAAAATCAATGAATCGATTCTCCAGACTTTGCATAGGATCAGAGTAGGTGCCTCCAATTATTGCTATAAAATCATCTTTGTAGTTTCAGGGGGAAATCCATTAATTTGGAAATTCTCGCAAAAATCGAATAATTGTCTAATTTTAATGAAACTTTCAGGACTTATTCAAAAATTAATGAATTTATTTTTGAAGTTTTTATTTTTAGAAAATCTTAGTAAAAATATTTTTTTTTACATCTGTTACTCCCACTAAATCAATTTTATGAAATTTTCTAGAATTTTCAAGAGTTCGCAAATTGTTTTATATTACTTATAAGCAGAACTCCTTGGAGCAAATTAAATCACCAATTTTTTTTCACAACTACTGCCAATTTTTTAAAAAAATATCTGCTCCAAATCGTAAAATAAAAACTACAATAAACTATCTAATTATCAAATTAGATATTTTTTTTTTGCTTTTTTAAATAATATATATTAAGGACATTATTATCCGAAGAAAAAACATTTTTTTCGATAAATAAAAAATTTTTACAAGAATTGTTTGCATTTTTATTTTAATTTTTTTTATTTATTTTTCATTTTTCTTTAAGTTTAAGAATTTAAAAAAAATTCTATCATTCAGAGTGTGGGGTCGGTTATTAAGTTTTTAATCGAACAATATATTTACTAAGCGAAAATTAAAAGCTTAATACAAATAATGCTACCAAAACTTTTTACCATAATTAAAAATATTCTTTTTGCGCGTCAAAATGTTATTTTTTTATTTTTTGATATCTCATAAGTGACATTATGGTTAAAAGGTCACGTGTTTCAAAGCTTATCTCCGTGGGGAAAGTACCATGACATGTAAAAGGTCTCTCAGTTATTAAATTAAAAATTAAATTGAGATTAATAATAATAAAATTATCTCACTTATCAATTTAAACAATTAATAACTCAGTGAGATATTTTAATTAATATAATAATAATTTTAGTAGTTATTATCTCAGTTATTAAATTAAAAATGCAATAACTTAATGTAATATTAATAATTAATAAAATTATTCATCATTAAATAGTGAAAGAGATAGTGGTAACTCAATAATGTAAGAAAATTTGATAGTATTTTGAATTATTATAAGAAACAAAAAAAAACGTTATGTCACTTTTGATGCACCGTACTAAACCTGTCAACACATTCAGCCATCAAATTATCGATGGAGACTTGAAAATAACAAGACCCCGAGGACAAGAAATGTTTGTCTAGAAAATTTTATGCTATAAGTAAGTGATTTTTGTTTCAGAACAGATTAATTTAACTTTAAATTTGCTAATTTTACGAAAGTAACGTTCCAGAAATGTATATCTTATTTTAGCAGGATTTTCAAAACCGAAAAATAAGTTTGTTTACATTTCTCTAAAAAACCTTAGGTATTCTGAATTTTTTTTGCAGGTACCTAGATCAGAGTGTAGTATCTGTACATTCTAAGAATTTCATTGTGTTTATATATTTGCATTTATTATTGATTACGAAAATTCTTTAATTAATTTTCCCGTTATGCCAACAAGTATGACACAGTATTCATTTCCTAACAAATTACGTTAAAAACAGTTCAACAATTAGACACCGTAATCAACTCGATAAGCAATACTTATCTCGCCATAAGTGTTGAAGGAAATTAAGAAGATCTATAAAAAAAAATAATCGCAAACCTCTATTTTTCATCACTTTTAAAGTGGAACGGCGACAACAAAGCACAACCCTCCCCACCCACACACGCACATACAGGTATACACGTAGGCATGAATAGCGAGAATTTTGTGCTGATAAAGCGTATACAGATATATAATTAACTTTACGTGAGATATACTTACTATTATACCTATATCTATAGATGTTTACGTAAATTAGCTCTCTGTGCACAAACGTAAAAATGGAGTGAATAGTAACTATAAGAAAAATATATTACGCCAATCCTCAAAGTATTGAAAGATGAGATTTAAAATCCTGGGTTTCATCAGGTTCGAACTCCAAGCATTGTTGGCTGCTATAAACCATCTACAACAACACTTGCATATACAAGGAAGATGCTTAAAGAGAATATATATATATATATATATATATATATATATATATATATATATATATATATATATATATATATATATATATAAAGAAAAGAACAGTAAGATATAAAACCCGGTAATTTTTAAAAGTTACTCCAAAATTCGCTTGAAAATGAAATGGAACTAATGCTTTTAATTTAATTGCAAAATTAAATTCGGGGTTTTTAGCTTCTATTTTTGAAACATGGTTGGAACTGTGTAGCGAAAGAAAACCATATTTTAAATCAATTAATTTATAATATATATATATATATATATATATATATATATATAAGCATTTGCCCCCAAGTAGGGTGGGAGTGCCACTAGCACGCAGGGATTACATAGATTGAGAGCAAGAGTAAAGAGGGGTGTTTGAAGAAAGGATAAAGAGAAGGATGGGGATCAAGATCAAGGTATAGGAAGATTTCGATTGACATTATATTTGAGTATTTGAAGATTATAGTAATCATGGAAGCAAGTAAGAGGAAGGGAGTTCCACTGTCGGGAAGTGCGAGATAAGAAGCTGTTGGGTATCCGTCTCTACATTTTGCCGAGTACCTCGAGATGAACATCGGGGGTACCAGACCACATATGACAACAGTATTCAATGCAAGGACGAAGTATATATATATATATATATATATATATATATATATATATATATATATGGGGGGGTAATTCCATATCAACAAATTTTCGGAAAGTTAATAACTTTACAATATCTGTTTCTCCTTCAAAGTTATATCTTTCTTATAACCCATGGTAATGGTAAACGTTTCCTTATAATTTAACCGAGCAGCCAGAGCTAGAGTCTGTTGAAATTTATAAAAATACTTCTATTAAAGTAATTTTCAGGAAAATAGGTTTCTCAAGTCCAGTATCTGTTATAGCACTTTCGAGTATTTATTGTGGTTTCCTTCCTAACCTTTTGTTTGAAGTAGTATGGAAAAAAATCGACATTAGTCTCATTTAAAAAAAAATGGCAATGAAAACATTTGGGGTTCGTTGCCCGAACAGCCAGTGCTACAATCAGTTGAAAATTATAACATCTTTTTAATAAAATATTTTTTCAGAAAAATAGGTTTCCCAGTCCATTAACTGTTATAGCTCTTTCCAGTAATGTGTAAAGCTTCCTTCCTAACATCTTGATTATTTTATTTTTTTCCTTCTAGTTATATGTGCAATCCATTTTAATTGTTGCTGCTGTTAAAAGTTCTCAAGTGATGTGGTTTCTGTTATTTGGTACAGTTCTTTGTTCGTGCTTCTGTAGCGACGAGGTTCGATAAAGGAAAAGCCATTGCGAGGATCTATAGGCTTCAATCGTTCGAAGCATTGTTTAATCATTGATGTGAAAAAGCAGTTGTATGAAATTCGCAGTTTACATATTTCTGAACGACTTGCATGACATTCTGATAAAAATCTTCATTTGATGAGGATATTTACAAACATATTCAATTCTCTTATCTCGTACACTATTATTTCTATATCTATCTATATATATATATACATTATGAAATGGACAAAGTTCGACAATTATTTTAAGACATTTTTATGTTTATACGTTCTTTTTATAGATACAAATATTTAAGTATATGCTCTGTTTATAATAAACAGTATTAACAACATTTACCAGCCTGAATGTCCGAGAAATTGTCATAGAAAATATGTGTCCTCCGACAGGAATCGAACCTGTATCTTATACGGAACGGTCATATAGCCTGACGGGTTTTTATCAATTTCGCCACAGAGGAGCGTTCGGTTAGCAAGGTCGATTTTACTGTTTTTAAACCACATTTTTCCATGATTTTCTCATGTACATTCATATATACTCTAAGCGTATCCAAATGTAAACAAATGACGTCACACATTATGAAATAGACAAAGTCCGACAATTATTTTAAGACATTTTCATGTTTCTATGAAAATTTCTCGGACATTCAGGGCGGTATATGTTGTTAATACTGTTTATTATAAACAGAGCATGTACTTAAATATTTGTATCTATAAAAAATGTATAAACATAAAAATCTCTTTATATATATATATATATGTGTGTGTGTGTGTGTGTGTGTGTGTGTGTGTGTGTATAATAATTATTTTTTTAAAAATATGTCTCCATCGCGACACAGAAATTACTATGTTTCGAAACCGAAGCTTAAATCTTAAAATTTAACTTTAAAGTTTAAACTTAAAATTTGGAACTCGTTCCATTCTCAAGCGATGCTAAGAATATCTTACAAAAAATTCAATTTACTCTATTTTTAAATTAAATTGGTGGTGTTAAGAGAATTCCCATTTTTTATTAAGGGGGTGTTGGCTTTTCTTCGAATGTAGTGGCAAATTTAAAGTCATTTAAGGTTCCCAACATTGATGTTAACCCTGTACAGAATTCGGACGCCACTGCATGTACAGAGTTATAGAAAAAGAGTAACAATTTATGGGGATATTTGGGGTAGCTAACGATCGACACTAGACTTGAAGAGGGCAAGATTTTAGTGAATGGGGAAGCATCTACTTGGGAGTCGGTTCTACAAAGCAATGACTCATGGGAAGAAGCTTCTCGAGGGAAACTTATTTCTCACCAATGGAATACAGAGGAAGTGAATGTGGTTCGCGTGGTATGGCGGGCGGGTCTTAACCATGAAGGTTAGAACTGGTGAAACTAAGGAATAGAAATGGCGATAGAGCAGGGAGGGGCTTGCAACGTTTTGTCTGTGGGGAAAGAGGTTGCAGGGGGAGATATTTTGACACCCACAAGCACGCGGAGACGCTTTTGAGCTCTCTCGCGATTGAAAAGTGAAGCTCTTGCCAATATATGATAGCAGTACTCCATTTTTGATATGGTCTGGCTCATATAACAGTAGAGGATATTAAGAGGAATCAAGTATTTAATGAAGAAGTACAGAGACCCGACCATTTTTCTAGCATCTTTAACGATGGATCGTATATACGACCCCCGCTTGAGGTCTAGGTTGAGCTGAACTCCCAACAGGCGCTCAAGGTAAGGGATATCTCTGAAAGAGTTTTATTTATAATGTGATGAACAAGCCTTTAATTGTATGATGTTAAGTTGAGTCATAAATAATTTCCGTTTTTGTCTATAAAAATGAAGTACAATTACATTTTATTCAGTTATATATTCCTCATTATTTGCAACGAATTGTTGATATTTATTTTTGGCAGCTCACCGATATATTTTGAATAAACTTCTGCAGGTTCCGATATGAATCTGGTTTTCATGACTTTCCCCATCAAAGAATTATGCAGCAACCGAAATCTATAATAATCATTTGGTTCAAGGTCTGCTCAATATGGCGGGTCGGGTAGAAAAGCAAACCGAGTTCCAAAATTTTGACCCGTGTTGCTCTTGGTGTATGCAGTCTTGCGTTGTCATGGTGAAGAACGACATTTTTCCTGTTGATAAGCGGAAGACGCTTTTCAGTCAAACTTTTATGTTTGTTTGTTTGTTTGTTCACTTTTGTGTCATATTTAATGACGACAAGATTTTTATTGCTAGTAATATTTTTTCAAAGAGAGAGAGAGAGAGAGAGAGAGAGAGAGAGAGAGAGAGAGTTTGATTTGATTAGTTTAGTTTAGTTTTTACGGTATAACAACCTTAATGGGTTATTTATTACCGACAAGATTTTTATTGCTAGCAATATTTTTTTTTCAAAAATGTATTGTTAGTAATTTTTTTAAAGATGAATTCCTGGTTATTTTTTTTCAAAAATATATTGCTGGTAAATTTTTTTCTAAAAAAGTATTGGTGGTATTAAAATCTATTTGTATATTTTCATAGTGTTTTGACCCCTTTTTTGTCGGGGGGGTAACAATTTACCCATGGCTAAGACCCTGAAAGGTGCTACTATCCCGGGTCAGTGTAGACCATGGAAAACCAGCAATTAAGAGGTGGTCCTACGCCACTCAAACTTTCTGATCAAAGACCTTACTGTCGGATGTAGTTTATCGTCTTACCCAGGACACGAAACTTTTATGGACATGTTGCAGCTGCTAGACGTAGAGATGTGCATTTAGTCTTTCATTGCGTTCTAAGAACTCTAAAGGAATAAAAGTCCAACTATCTCACCATACGCACAGCATTATTAATTTTAAAGTTTATTCTGGAGATTTGTTTTTGTAAATCCACTGTCTTTTGCGCCGAACATTTACGTATGTACCCTCCTTTTTCATCACCTGTTACGTACCCCACTTTTCATCACCCGTCATGTACCCACTTTTTCATCACCCGTCATGTACCCACTTTTTTTCTCACCTGATAAGACATATTTAAGGAAGGTTTTTGTTTAGGATGATACATTCTTTATGGCAATTGGTTTCTAAAAACTGAAATTACCTATGACCCATCTCAATTAAATCTCATACCACCAAAAATAATAAATGTTTCTAATAAAACGGATATTATAATGTGAAATTCCCATGAAATTTTTATCAAACCAATATAATTTCTTATCTTGAAAATATTTTTCAAAAAATATGATGAAGTGGAATTAGATAAAATCCTGTGAAGATATATTTTATCAAATGAATTCAAAACTCGATCAATAATTTTGTCGTTCATTTTTTTCTGTATTTTTCTGAATTATTTTGGAATTTTAACATCCTAAAAAGAAAATAACATGAACAATAAATTGCTTTAAATGGTGGAAATACACAAATGCTTAATGGACTTTTTTCCTTTCCATTTAGGAGGTGTTCACTATTTATTTATTTTTTAAGATGTTTCAAGTGTACTTATTAATTTCATTCTTCATTTCTTGGTGTTTATAATATCACTTTACTTTTTTGTTTATGTACATGTAAGTAAATATAGACCTATATCAAAGACTCATATTTCCAAGCTTTTAAAATCGATTTTCGATTAATAATATTTTTCTCTCACTATGTTCTTTCTACTAATAGGCACTAATATATAATATATATATATATATATATATATATATATATATATATATATATATATTTACTATTTATTATTTGGACTATTGTCCTCATCTTTGTCGCCATATTTATTACAACGTTCCGACCTTCTTCAGGTGGTTGGAATGTCGAACTGAATCCTTTATTTCGCTCACCGGGGTAGACTGTTCTAGTTCCAAGTGCCATGTTCAATGGATGTCAGTTATCAGTTATCTCCTCTTAATACCCCTCTCCAAGTTTTCCACTGTCTTAACTGGGTATTAAACTCACACTGTTTGGGTTTTGGGGTTCTTGGTACAGTGGATAAAGGCGTTAGTTATATCAAGTGACCTGAAGTAGGCCCGAGCGTACAACGGCCGAAACGTTGTAATAAATATGGCGACAAAGATGAGGACAATAGTTCGAATAATGTAAATCGTGTATATAATACCTCATCTCAGAAATATAGACACACACACACATTTTATATATTTATATATATATATATATATATATATATATATATATATATATATATATATATATAGGTGCGATGGGTAAATTTTCGCTGTTTTATATTTGTAACTTTGCGCATGCGAGTTGTTTGATTTTGATTTTGTCGTCTGCACAGTTTAGTAAGGTCAGTTGGGCACCATCTGTAAGAAAAAGAACAACATGACGCAATTCAATCCGCCAGAATGTTGGAAATAGCATACCGTAATACTTCGCATTCGCGCCGGAAGCTCTAATACAGAGTATTTGAGGACAGTGTAGACGATTCGGAAATATTTGGATTGAGTCTAATGGTAATTCCGAAGGTACGGCTGCTCGGAAAACTCACTCTGATCGTTCTGATAGGAAAAGGACTCAAGAATTTGTTGATGAATGCCTCAGAATCGGCACGGAGGCCTACATCAAGTATCTTAAGGGGATAGTGCAACCCTGGGTCAATATGGTGGAAGACCGTATGTCTGGCAAGCAGAGGAACTCAGTTATGGCTGTCAGACCACATCACCCCTTACATCTGGCTACCTAATTCCCTAGGCTAAAACCCTCGAAGTCGTCCGGAACCTTCCCTTAAGCTAATAGCGATTTTATTGAATAAATATCCTATTTAGTATTTCAAGACATTTTTGTGTAATTTTGGTAAATATATTAAAATGAGATGTCAGTGTCATTTTCGTCATTGCGTAATTTAGGTGACAATTTATCTATCGCACCTGTACATACACACACACACACACACTCATACACACACACACACATATATATATATATATATAGAGAGAGAGAGAAAGATGAACGGTGAAAGAGATATGAAAAAATATGAACAGACTGAGGACTGAGATATGATTAGATAATTACTTAGATATGAAAAGTTAAATGATAATGATATAAAATAGATATATAGATTTTAAAAGTGAAATAGATAGATAGTTAGACATCTAATGTTTATTGATACGCACCCAATATATATCCCCCAGATCTACAAAACAACAATTCGTCCTTGCATGGAGTATTGCTGCCATATATGGTCTGGAGCCCCTTCTGTTTGTCTCGGGATTCTTGATAGGCTCCAGAGGCGGATATGCAATATAACTGGCCATGCTCTGGCATCTCGTCTACAGTCACTTTCTCACAGACGCGCCGTCGCCTCTCCCTCTCTCTGTTTTACAAATACTTCTATGGCAATTGCTCCGAGGAGCTGCATTTGCTGGTTCCCAGACTTCATGATTTCAAGCGCCCTACGAGGCTGGCATTCCACTCTCACCCCTTCACTGTCGAAACTCTTAAATGCAGCCGTCTCTTCTACTCCAATAGCTTCATGTCTCGCACCTCTCGCCTGTGGAACTTCCTTTCCCTATTCCAGTTTCCCTGTGAGCTATAATCTCCAACTATTCAAATGTAATGTCAATCGACATCTCCAGTTGCCTTGATCTATCCACTACCCTTCTCCTCATCCTTTCTTCTATCACTCCTATCTGATCTTGCTCCAAATTTTCTGTAACCCCTTGCGTCCTAGTGGCTTCTCGCCTTGCTTGGGGTGAAACGCTTAAATATATATATACGTAACTAATAGCTGATACATCAAAATACAGATATAATGAACACGCAAACACCCCTCGTCTGGTTGAAATGAATTTCTCTGTTTCCTTGGAAACGTGAATTATGATTTTTGCTGTCTTTAAAACCCAGTAATTTTATAAGTTACTCCAAAATTCGCTTGAGGATGAAATGGAACTAATGTCTTTAATTTAATTACAAAATTAAATTCGGACCTTCCATTTTTGAAACATGGTTAGAACTGTGTAGCGGAAAAACCATATTTTAAATCAATTTATTTATAATATTAAAGCTTTGTAAATTTACATTGAGCACTATTTTGTAAAAATAAAAATATCTATAAGAACACCGGATTATATATCTTACTGTTCTTTTTATATATATATATATATATATATATATATATATATATATATATATATATACCTAAAGAGCCAGAACCTATGTTTCATCTATCGCATCATATCAGGATAATTCTGAGAAAAGACGGTTGGCCCAAACGACATTTTATTGATAAATAGGCCACCAGAGTGAATAAAACATAGCATGAAAAAAAAAAAAGAAGATTCTATTAGGCAAGTAACCAGGCTTTTTTATGCCTACAACCATTAAGTATTTTAGATGTCCGGTTGAGTAATTCATTAGGGTATTTATAAGAAGCTATAGATAATTTTTCCTCCATACATAGGAGGAGGCAATATCTATCACCACTCTTATATTTACGGCATCTTTTTTTACCATCTCCTATTTTAATATTGGCTCCATACCTTGTTTCTTTTTAATTTCCCACACATAGATAAACTCGTCCTGTGCCTGTACATTTCGTGTACGAAACTACTTCTATGGTTGTAATATCTTTTTTTGAAAGCCTCTTGTTCAGAACCCACGTATACTTTTTTTTTAACACAAATGCCACACTTATGATTAGTATTATTGTGTTTGTTGCTATACACTATGCATTCATATTGGCATTTCCACTTAAGGGAGCAAGCGGCCTTATTAATCTAATTGCATTTGGGGGACTCAATATTTTGTTTATTTTTGTGTTTTTTACTGTTGCTTTTATTGATCAAATTTGTAACGCTATGCATGCAACTATAGCTTAATTTAATGGTATTTAAAATATATATATATATTGTATCGGTTGTTCGACAGGGGGGAAGTCTTCTAAAGAATTACTTCCCTAATTTATTAACTACGGCCGTATTGTATGACGATGTGAACCATAGAATTTTCCTTGCCCTATACTTCCTCCTATTACGTACATCGGATGTTTCATCTGTGATTTTATAAACGAGTTTGGCTTTATAACCACTATTTGTATAGCGCCAGACCATAATCGTGCTTACTTTGAGTAAAATGTTGATTTGAGAAGAAATAGTAGATATTCTAAACATAATGCCATTAGGGATAAGTAGAAAAATTTGTCTAGTGTGGTTAGAACCTACATTGTTATAACATTGGTATTGCATTGGTACTAGTCACAGTTATCCTGATGATCTGCTAGGTCAAACCTACATAGATATCTTCTGGCTTTTTAGGTATTCTAATTTTGCTCTACTTAGTGTATTGAACACTTTTACCTATCAACTTAAGTAACACTGTCAGTGTTTTATTCTTTTGGCTAGACATCGCAGTGCTGGTTGCAGCACGGATGTTTTTAGTCTTTTCCTTTTTTATTGATTTTTTCCCCAAAATATCAGTTTGTCTAAGGTAGACTGTTCTAGTTCCACGTGCCATGTTTAAAAGATGTCAGTTATTTCCTGTCAATTCCCCTCTCCATGTTCTCCACTGCCTTAACCGAGTATTGAACTCACACTCCTTGGGCCCTGTCACTGGATCTAACTAACGCCTTTATTCATTGTGTCATGTGTCCTTGAGAAAATAAAGGGTTCAGTTCGACATTCCAACCACCTGAAGAAGGCCGGAGCGTTCAACGGCCGAAACGTTGTAATAAATATGGCGACAAATATCAGGACAATAGTACAAATAATGTAAATAGTGTACATAATACCTCATCTTGGAAATATAGACATATAAATTGCATTATTTGGGTTTTTTTCACACCGCCAGAGTTATAGTATAGGTTAAAATAAGATATATATATATATATATATATATATATATATATATATATGTGTGTGTGTGTGTGTGTGTGTGTGTGTATTTATATTTATCTATCTATATGAATAAGCAAAAGACTGTGAAAAGAGAAAACAAATTTTAAACACAGCACTACAAATTTTAATATTTTTGGGGGTATGAAAATAATCCGTTCTCTAAATCTAAAGAAACAAGTTATAAAGTTCCTCGCAAACAAAGTTCGTTCGAAAAACACAAAAGAAATGAGTTGTGTTAGAATTGGGTGACAAGTATATGTAAATTCTTAATGCGAAAATTCACTATTTATGCGTGCATATTGTGTAATTCCAGTTATAAAGTTCCTCGCAAACAAAGTTCGTACGAAAAACACAAAAGAAATGAGTTGTGTTAGAATTGGGTGACAAGTATATGTAAATTCTTAATGCGAAAATTCACTATTTATGCGTGCATATTGTGTAATTCCAGTTATAAAGTTCCTCGCAAACAAAGTTCGTACGAAAAAACACAAAAGAAATGAGTTGTGTTAGAATTGGGTGACAAGTATATGTAAATTTTAATGCGAAAATTCACTATTTATGCGTGCATATTGTGTAATTCCAGTTATAAAGTTCCTCGCAAACAAAGTTCGTACGAAAGACACAAAAAGAAATGAGTTGTGTTAGAATTGGGTGACAAGTATATGTAAATTCTTAATGCGATAATTCACTATTTATGCGTGCATATTGTGTAATTCCAGTTATAAAGTTCCTCGCAAACAAAGTTCGTAATGAAAAACACAAAAGAAATGAGTTGTGTTAGAATTGGGTGACAAGTATATGTAAATTTTAATGCGAAAATTCGCTATTTATGCGTGCATATTGTGTAATTCCAGTTATAAAGTTCCTCGCAAACAAAGTTCAAAATGAAAAACAAAAAGAAATGAGTTGTGTTAGAATTGGGTGACAAGTATATGTAAATTCTTAATGCGAAAATTCACTATTTATGCGTGCATATTGTGTAATTCCAGTTATAAAGTTCCTCGCAAACAAAGTTCGTACGAAAAACACAAAAGAAATGAGTTGTGTTAGAATTGGGTGACAAGTATATGTAAATTTTAATGCGAAAATTCACTATTTAAGCGTGCATATTGTGTAATTTTATAAAGTTCCTCGCAAACAAAGTTCGTACGAAAAACACAAAAGAAATGAGTTGTGTTAGAATTGGGTGACAAGTATATATAAATTCTTAATGCGAAAATTCACTATTTATGCGTGCATATTGTGTAATTCCAGTTATAAAGTTCCTCGCAAACAAAGTTCGTACGAAAGACACAAAAGAAATGAGTTGTGTTAGAATTGGGTGACAAGTATATGTAAATTCTTAATGCGATAATTCACTATTTATGCGTGCATATTGTGTAATTCCAGTTATAAAGTTCCTCGCAAACAAAGTTCGTATGAAAACACAAAAGAAATGAGTTGTGTTAGAATTGGGTGACAAGTATATGTAAATTTTAATGCGAAAATTCGCTATTTATGCGTGCATATTGTGTAATTCCAGTTATAAAGTTCCTCGCAAACAAAGTTCGTACGAAAAAAACACAAAAGAAATGAGTTGTGTTAGAATTGGGTGACAAGTATATGTAAATTCTTAATGCGAAAATTCACTATTTATGCGTGCATATTGTGTAATTCCAGTTATAAAGTTCCTCGCAAACAAAGTTCGTACGAAAAACACAAAAGAAACGAGTTGTGTTAGAATTGGGTGACAAGTATATGTAAATTCTTAATGCGAAAATTCACTATTTATGCGTGCATATTGTGTAATTCCAGCATTCTGCTCATAAAAGCTGTACTACTGTTGCTGATAAAATTACGCATTGTTTATGTTTCGCAGTAATTTAAATTGCAAACTGGTTTATGAAAATACTTTAAAAGAGAAAATTAATTTGCAGTAAAAGCAACTTAAAACTCAATAAATTTGAGAATTGTGTATTTTTTACAATCCCCCGATCGAATTATTCTGAAGACCGAAGAATATTAATTTGCGTTACGCTATTTATATGAAAAAATTGTATCACAGGAAGTAAAGAGTTAGATTTATTAAACTCAGAAATTTTATTGGTTAATAAATAAATTTCCCAATTTGTAATATCTATTTATAGGAGGGAAAAGAGCGTTAATCATTTTCTGGCTGTGAAACTTCAACTTTTTCGTAGCAAACGATAAGAATGATGTCTGCTTTTTGGTCAAGCTTGAGTGGCGTTTGAGGCAACGTCACTGACTGGTTAATAAATGCTAATGTGGGAATTTGAATTTGAAGTTCGTGTGAGCCTACTTTTGCACAAAATAGAGGTGATACCTGTGTGATAGTAATTTTGCACAGAATTGAGATTTTAGTGACGGTACTTAAATCTATTGAATTTTTCTGCAACTTTTAAAGAGGTTCCACACACACAAAGAAAGAGTGAAATCTATTGATAGATATATGTCTAAACTGAGATAGATAGATAGATAGATAGATAGATAGATAGATAGATAGATAGATAGATATGAATAGTAAAATAGATAGATAAATGCATGTAAAAAGTTAAAAAGTAGATACAAAATTATGAGTAAAATAGATAGACATATAGATATAAATGGTGAAATACATACCTATGGGTTAAAAAGCAAGATGGACTATTTAGCCGTGGTTGGCATCCAGTCTAAAGAAGGACACTTTTGAATTCAAAATGAAGCTATATATATATATTATTATGGGACCTTACCCATAATAACATAATGTACTATTCCATACGTAATAAATACTGCGCCTCAAGAGGAAGCAGAGAGTGCAGTCTGAAGTCTGGAGTGAAGTCCGCCAGGAGTCTGTCAGTCAGTCAGAGCGAGTCAGTCAGTCGAGTCAGAGGCAGTCCGAAACAGATTCGCGTTCAGACAATTACTACTAAACCTGATTGTTCGTACTAACACTTTCTACTTCTATGTATATATTCCTGTTTGTAATATATCTGTGTTATTCCATATCCGTGTTCGAGTTCTTCTTTATTGGTTCTACCTTGGACTATCACCGTGGTACAAGGAACCGAGCCATAACACACACACACACACACACACACACACACACACACACACACACACACACACACACACATATATATATATATATATATATATACTAGTTTAAAATCCGCTCTATCGGGCGGCATTTAAACTAGCTCCTGTGAAGGGCTCGTGATTAGACCTCCATCACAATGGTTAAGAAGGAAGAAATACGATAGGCAACAATAAACGACAGAATAACTTAAAATTGATCGCTGCATTTAAGTCTTGCATTAATATATAATATTGTCTTTTAAAAGTTCCACGATAATTCTTCTCAAGTCATTATTTAAAGAGTAAGTGTGTACAAATGAAAATATTGGAAATAGAAAAGTTTTTCTCTCTCTCTGTAAAACAGACGTTAAACAGATAGAAGCATTATACCTTCTTTCTTTTTTCTTTCGTTCACAAAACCATTCAGCGTCTCTGGTATGTCTTTTTCGTCTTTCCTCACGACCACATCAGAATAGTGCATTATTTATGGATTATTGGCAGGTAGTAAGATTCCTGTTAAATAACTAAGGAACAAATGAACAACAAGATTGTAATATGATGGAGAATTTTATCAGTGTTCTTTGAACCCAGAATATAATCTTGCATGAGATTTTCCTAGAACTGACAAAGTTGAAACGATTACAGAAATGTCTGACGTAGGTTTAGGACAGATTTGAAGGATGTTTATATAGAATTGTATGATAAAAACAATACTTGACGTTAATCAGTCCAACATATTGTCGTATGTGAAGCCTTTTCTATTACCCACAAGAAGCAATAAACATCGACATTTGACATAGACGTAGGCAGGCATACAAGTATAATTTTTAGGCCTGGAAATAGTTAAAATTTACTAACTGCAACGCCAATCGCCATCTGTTTATTTCTTTTCTTCTCTCCCCACTATAATCTTCCCATTCTCTTTCACTCCCAGTAATTCCTTGCGTCTTAGTGACATTATCACCTTGCTTTGGGGTGAAATTATTAAAAAAATATATAATTTAATGGTAATTTTTCTTTACACCAATTCGAATAGCAGGACGAACATGTATTAATATAGGTCTCTTGTAAATCATAGTGTAAAACAAACTTTCGTATAACTAGAGGTACACACATACACCATATATATATATATATATATATATATATATATATATATATAGAAAAAGAGAGAGAGAGAGAGAGGGAGAGATAGATGTGATAGTGTGTGTGTGTGTGTGTGTGTGTGTGTGTGAATAAATATGTTTACTTATCTGTTAAATATCTCGACTGAATTTCAGGGAATCGCGTCACTCTTCAACCACCTGAAGAAGGCCGGAGCGTACAACGGCCGAAACTTTGTAATAAATATGGCGACAAAGATGAAGACAATAATCTGAATAATGTAAATAGTGTACATAATACCTCATCTCAGAAATATAGACAGATACTGAAAGGCCGAAACGTTGTAATAAATATGGCGACAAAGATGAGGACAATAGTCTGAATAATGTAAATAGTGTACATAACACCTCATCTCAGAAATATAGACAGATACTGAAAGGTCGAAACGTTGTAACAAATATGGCGACAAAGATGAGGACAATAGTCTGAATAATGTAAATAGTGTACATAATACCTCATCTCAGAAATATAGACAGATACCAAAACTACTCCCTTTTGATCGTCTAAGAGAACCCTTTTTTGCCTTCCATCAGCATGGCTGATAACAATCTTTAAGGGAGTGACACATTGAACCTTCTTTGGTTAACCTTTTCTGATGACATGAAGAGGTAAGATTATATTGAATCAATTGCTTAGCCCGTTTCTAAGAAAATTGGTTCACACGTGTTTATTCAAATTTGGCGCATTTATGAGTCTACCACTCATCCACGCATTGAATATTGCTGTCACATCTGGTCTGATGCTTCTGCTATGTATTTATAGCTTCTTGACAAAATACAAAAAAAAGAATCTGTTATGTTATTAGTCCTGACCTGGCATCTCTGCTTCACTCATTTTATCACTGTCGATACATAGTATGTCTGTCCTTTTTCTATACATATTTTCACTGTATTTGTTCTCATGAACTTTCCTCTATGATATTTAAACTTGTTTTACAGGGCTGTTCACCCTGTACAATGTTCGAGGGCCACGCGAGTTGAGTGTTATAGAGTAAGATGTACAGTATATGTGTATATATGCAGAAGATAACGGTTAACCCTCGATTGACCAGGTTAAGATTGTAATGATCGGGGAAACAACCCCTTGGCAGTCGTTTCCACAAAGCAGTATTTCATGAGAAGCTGCTTGAGTGAAACTTACAACTCACTAGGATATACGAAGGGAATGAAAGTGGTCCGCTACAATGGGCGTGGCAGGGTAGGTCTTGGCTGTGAAGGACAAGACTGGTGGAACTAAGGAGTGGAGTTCAGTTGAACACTCTCCATGGAAATAGCGATAGAGCAGTGAGAGGCTTATGAGTCACAGAGTAAAAATAATTAATCAGCTACAAGGACGCGGAGATGGTTTTGGATTCTATCGAGAGTAAGAAGCGAATAATGGATAGCTTCCGCCGATAAATGGTAGCTTGCATTATTTATATAACTCGAACCGTTATCCTCATCTTTATTGCCATATTCACAACGTTTCAGCCGTTCTACGATCCGGCCTTCTTCAGGTGATTGTAATTTCGATTCGAACTCTTTATTTCGTCCACTGGGGTAGAATGTTCTAGTACCACGTGCCATGCCTCTTCCAGCTGTGTCAGTTATTTTCCCTTTAACTCAACTTGAAGACACATGGCCCAGTGGATAAAAACATTGATTAAATCCAGTTACTAGACCCAAAGAGATGTGAGTTCAATACCAGACCACAGCAGTGGTGAAGCACAACTTAGAGGTCTGAGTTAAAGGGAAATAACGTAGGCATCCGGGAGAGACACGGCACGTGGAACTAGAACAATCTATCTCGGTGGACGAAATAAAGGGTTCGGTTTGAAATTCCAATCATCTGAAGAAGGCTGGAGCGTTGTGAATATGTCAGTGAAGATAAGAATAACGACCCGAGTAATGTAACTAATGCAAGTAATCATAATACCTCACCTCAGAGATGTAGACAGATATTGAGGTGGTAGTAGTACGCCATTTTGGGCCCTTATGTGGCTTTTGTAAATGTTTTAGAATCAAGCACTTTCTGGAGCGGTACAGAGAATCGACTATTTTTCTTAGCATCTTTAGCGATGGATCGTAGGAGTTCCACTTGAAGTCTGGGTTGACTTTACGCCTCAATAGGTGCCCAAGGCAAGGGGCCACCCTGAGAAAATTGGTGAAAGCTCTAAGTCCGATCGGCAATGAGGGAACGTCACTTGTTTGGTTTTCGAGGCACTGAATGCGACCAGCCAGTTTTTCCCCACTGAGCTGTTAGAGCTAGGGTAATGAAGAGATCAGCTGACAAGCTATGGTCATGAAACATTTTGGAGGTGTACCCATATGCCTTTTGGTATCATGAACATATATATTCACGAGTGATCTTAGGCAGATCATTTATGTTGAGTAGGAAGAGGGGTGGTCCGAGAAGTGACCCCTGAGGGACATCTCTATCGTTCGTTAACCCTCTATCTTCTGTCTTCTTGACCCTGTTCATTTATTGTCTTCTCTCCCTATTAAAGTCTTCCCGTTCTGTTTCACTCCCAGTAACATCAATTTGAATAGCAGGGGGAATCTGTATTAATATAGGCCTTTAGTAAATATAGGCCTTTGGTAAATCGTAGTGGAAAACAAACTTACGTATAGCTACAGGTACGCACAGACACATACCCCCCGTATATCTATCTATCTATCTATCTATCTATCTATATGAAGGAATATAGTCTTAAGGTGTGCTATATTTATGGAATAAAGTGCTCAATATCGGAGATAGAGCGTGTGTAAATATAAAAGAGAACGCAGAAGTCAACACTTAGAGGCGACGTTTCATGAAACAGACTGTCGTGTTGACTTCTATGTTCACTTATATATATATATATATATATATATATATATATATATATGTCTGTGTGTGTGTGTAAAGGAAAAAAGACAATAAGAAAACTGTTGTTTTAGCCGACGCGTTTCGTTCAATGTGGACTTTTTCAAGGCAAAAACCAAAAAAAAAAAATGAATTTATTGAAAGAAAATATCTATAAACAACAAACAAAATGTCGTTAGCAAGTAGAATAATTTTGAAACGCTATTGTATATGCTTGTGGTCAGCTGAAAAATTACGTCAATGCTTTATGTTTGAAGAGAATATTTTCACGTGTAGAAATATTTTTTCCCAATATCACCTTTCCAAACAGAAACACTATACTCCAAATTAAACAACAAATATGCCAAGAAATTAAAAGAAAATGGTTGAATCCGCCAATGCAACAATACAAAACCGTTATGGCATACCTTGTCAAAAGCGTTTAAAATAGTTAATGCGACCGTCCTTGAGATGTATTTGTTGTCAGGTGACTCGCAAATTCTGTGAGTAATAGCAGTTTGAACAGTGAGCTGGGAAGATCGAAATCCGTAGTTTGTCGCTGGAGAGTTTGTTCCTATTGATGTGATCAGCAACCTTCTTGTTGGTTATAGATTCAAAGAGACTGCTAATAACAATGGGAAGACTGATGGGTCTATAGTGTGAGGTGAATGAGCACTTGCCCGCATTCTTGAAAACCGGACATACGCTTGACACTTTGCACACACCTGCGAAGGATTTCTCCGTCAAGTAGCGGTTAAATAATTTCGCTAAGATTGGGGAGAACTCTGAGTTAATATTCATAAGGACAGCCACTGTCTGGTAGCCTTCTTAGGCTCAAGAGATTTGATGATTCTTGAGACTTCCTATAACGAAAATATTACTAAGATTGTGCTCATGTGGGAATTTGGGATGGCCTTTGTTATCTAATGTTGAATTCAAGGCCAAGATCGAGGCGAAGAGTCTTGCCTTGTCTGACGGAAATGAGATGCACTCGGGGCTTTTATAATAGTAAGCACTGATGCTTTACCTCTATTCAGAATTTGGTTAGAAATCTTCCAGACAATCCGTGACCAATTTGTTTGCTTTTAACATTGGCCTGATCTGCTTCAGCATAGCTACACTTTGCATTTTCTAGAACTCTCTAGCAACGATCGCGGCCAGTCCTGCTCCACCGCTCCCTGTGATAGGTACTGCAGTAGTTGTTAAGATGAGAAATGGCTGCAGCACATTCGGGGGTGAACCAGGGTGGCTGTTCGGTTTCCGCTGGAATTTTTCTACATTCCGGTAAAGATCCATTCTGATACGAGGATAATCGCAGTACAAGATTGGCGTCAATGACTCATCATTTTACAGTTTAAATGACTAGATGTTGCCGTAAGTTCTATGCTAACAGTTTCTTCTCTTGCACCTCTCGCTTGTGGAGCTGTTTCGGCTTCTTGCTTTGCAGTCAACTTTGATCTTCAAAAATGTAAATGTAATGTCAATCGTTATCGTCTGTCTTCTTAATTCTTGTTCTTTTATTGATCTATCTCCTTAACAGTGTTTTTCTCATATACATTCACACTCAGTAACCCCCTTGCGTCTTAGTGGCTTTATTGCCTTGCTTGGGATGAAACGATTAAGTCTTTGATCTGAGAAATTCGGAGGATGTCGTATTCTGTAAAGTCCTAAAAAAGGGCTCGCTTCAACGTTCCGTGAGGTTTACCGAGTACGAAACACATCTGATGATGATCGGAGAGTACAAAGTCGAAACGCTGTGAGTGTAACAAACAGTATCAGTTTCTTGGTCTGAATAGAAATACTTAAAAAAATAAATTATCTATATTTATAATATCCATGCTGTTGGCTTTTATATCGGAGCTACGAAAGTAAAATGTTCTTCATGGAATGAGTAAATTAAGGTGAGATATTTGGCAGTGCCCATCTCCTCTCCGCTGCCACGTGGAACAGACTCCAGAGAGGATGCTCTACCAACCTTTATCTATCCTACATATCCTCATAAACTAATTCTTACCGCCTCATCTTATGTCCATGAAACAGCTCTCGTTCAATAACCCTCTACCTTGAGTGGCGCTTGTATTGGGTGAGCAATATTGCATGTCAATAACACGTAGTTTCCTTCGGAATTCGAACTGTTAAACCAGGTGCTACACAATCGTTCGGTGAATTTGACCATGAGAAAATAATTACTTTCACTAAAACGTACTTTCCACTGTCTTTGTCGTTGCAAGCCATACAACAATTTCACAAAAGGGAAATGCCCACAAAGACTGGGTACCAATGTGTGTATTCGATTCATTCCCGCTCTTCAAATTATCCGGACTTTGCCATAATACCTTCAGCAATTCCGTTTTATGGGCCAATAAATGTTACAGCAAACCTTTGCATGAAGAGAATGCGTTTATTATTAAGCAATATTCGATCATAAAACGAGATTTTGCTTGATATTGTTAATATTTAGATTTTTTTGTCATATTCATTTTTATATAAGCCGTAATAGATATCTATATAAAATAAAGTTCATAATAATAATAATATATGTTATTATTTTATTATTATTTTTTTTATTTCATTATTTTTATTTATTATTATTTTATTTATTTTATTATTATTATTATACTTTTATTTATTATTTTATTTCTTATTAAATATTATTTTTATTTATTATTTCTAAACAATATTCGATCGGAAAAAGGAGATTTTGCTTGATATTGTAAATATTGAGATATTCTTGTCATATTCACTTTATATAAGCCGTAACAGTTATCCATATATAATAACAATAATAATAATAATAATAACAATAATAATAATAATATATAAAGAATTCAAGTCATCTGAAGAGCCCATGAGCATGAAACTCGGGTTACGCCTCGGGCTATCCTTTCAAAGGATTCGACCCTGTTAAGCATTTTTTTGGTCTGCTCGCAATCTAATCTTCCAGCACTTTACTATACTGAGTAGGTAGGTCTGCAGTTGGGCCTTTTCGTTTCTTTATTCGAGATGGTATCTGGATAAAAGTGTAGGTTTTTGCAATTTGTCCGTTGGTTCTATCGACACTTTTTGTTTTTTCTCTCTCTCTCACACACACTCTCACACACACACACTCTCTCTCTCTCTCTCTCTCTCACACACACACACACACACACACACACACACACACACACATATATATATATATATATATATATATATATGTATCTATGTATGTATCTATATAGGCCCCCTTTTGTGTGTTGAGTACTTGGGAAGAGAGTGAAATTCTCTGTTGCTGTTGATTAATTCCAAGCTCTTTGCTATGAATTGAGCCCTCTGGCAGTCAGTAATTGTTATATCTCGTATATAATGCGTTACAAATTTCTCTCCCTAGCATGCGCTGATGTTCTAGGAGTGAGAGTTCCGGTTTCGATCCCGGCTTGAATCGCATGTCTAGCTACACAGAAGAGCTGCGAAACAGACTGCTAAATATTCTCTCTCTCTCTCTCTCTCTCTCTCTCTCTCTCTCTCCATATATATATATATATATATTGGATGACAATATATATATATATATATATATTGTCATCCACAGACAGACTGTTTCGATGTATCACAGCTCATCAGTGTGGCTAGACGTCCGGTTACCTCTAGCTAGTATCGAAACCCGACTGAATTGGCGTCTGTCGGGGATTTCACCACTAAGCCGTTGGCGCACGACATGAATGAAGGTGAATGTAAGCGTATTTATTTTTCGATAAACACACAGTGACTGGGAGAACTCGATTCGATTTACCGAAAAGTCTTGCATTATTAGCCGTAATAGTCACTGTTTTAAAACCCACACTTCCTCCCCAGAGAGCTCAACTGAAATAAAATTTTCAGGAGCATATATATTGTCATCCACAAACAGACTGTTTCGCTGTATCACAGCTCATCAGTGTGGCTAGACGTCCGGTTGATTACTATGAACATTATTTTATATAGATGTATTTATATGATTGTTGAGCACATTAGATGACACGCTCCCTCCCAGAAACTGTAACTAAGGTCTGCTCAGCATTGTTGCAGTATAAACCACAGGTTGGCTCTGCGGGTGTTGAACAAACATAAATATGCCTGAAGAAGCGTCTGCAATCATACACGTGTATCCTCGAATATGAATGGCCAGCTATATATATATATATATATATATATATATATATATATATATATATAATTATTTCACCCCAAGCAATATTAGTAAGCAAGGGGTTACCTAGAGTAAAAGTGAAAGACAAGACTGGATGGAGGAAGGAACTGAGGAAAGAATAAAAGATTGACGGGGTTCAAGACTACAGAAGATGGCGATTGACGTTAAATTTTTGACGATTGTCGTTTTCAGGGAAGCAAGTAAACGGAAGGGTGTTCCTCTGCCGGGAAGTGCGAGAAAAGAAACTACTGGAGTAGCAGTGGCAGTTACATTTAACTATTTCAACAGTAAAAGGGTGGGACCTAGATGCCAATCTAGTAGCACGCTTAAATGCATGCAGTCGGGGCACCAGGGAAAACAAAGCTCGTCAAAGTAGTTGCCATGTAAATATTTGAAGAAAAGACAGAGGGAAGCCACATCACGTTTGTAAGAAACTGACTGGTGTCGAGATTCTAAGTCAGGATCGATTTCATTGCAGACCCTTCTTTGAATTTGTCAAGAACCTCGAGATGAATGAATTTAAGGACGCCAACAGTTTTCAAAACATGGATAAATGGTAGATTTGTAAATGTACAAAATGAATTCTGACGAGAAAATCCTTCCGGCACGACATCATTATTATTATTATCATTTTTATTTTCTTTGATTTCTGGCGTTTACACATTTCTTTCCTGGTCCCGCCCAGGGACCTAAGGTTAGAAATGGCATCATGACACTTTCCACTGATAAAAAAAAAATTACATAGATAAAGCCCTTCGTAAAGTGTGGGCTGTACTTGTCAGAACAATTTTTTGTATCTCTTTCAGGCATGGACTTCCAGGAATCTCTTCAATTAATCTACTGGAATCTTTCCCAATCAATCCGAGGGCCCCAACTACAACAGGGATTACTGATGTTCCCATGTGCCACATTTTTGAGATTTCTATTTCAAGGTCCTTGTATTTTGACAGCTTTTTGAATATCTTCAAAGATACATTGCAGTCCGCAGGGACTGCCATATCAATAAGGAGGTACTTTTCATTATTATTATTATTATTATTATTATTATTATTACGATAAACGTAATTGTTAGAAGATATTTGTGTTTGAGCCGACAAATCTGTTATTTTTTAATAGGGAAATTAATGTCAACCGGCCTAGATCTAGAAGTGCTTCTCAAGAGTAATGTATAATTCACAGGTGTCGAACTTTCAAATTAGAGAAACCATTCTTTTAGCCAAAGTGTACCAACAATATATCTTATATATATATATATATATATATATATATATATATATATATACAGAGAGAGAGAAAGAGGTAGAGAAACAGAGATATAGACAGAGGGAGAGAGAGATAAAGAGAGGACAGACACAGACAGAAAGAGAGAGAAAAAGAGAGAGACAGAGATACGATGCTGTCAAAAAGTTCGCGAAATTTAAACAGATTGAGCGTTCGCTTCAACTGTCAATTTCTCGTTTTATATTCACTGAACTTTTGGGTAGTGCATTTTATAGTTATGATACAGATTTGGTTTGATATACGTGCGAATTCAGCTACGTACGAATTCAGATTCACACACAGATATCTAAAAGCATAAAAACGTGTTCTTGGATCATTCTGTTTTTAGTGGAAGCAATTGAAAGCGAAACCAAACGAATGCTGCATCAGAAATGAATTGAAGTTCAGGCACACACACATGCGCGCACTCATACACACGCACACACACACGCACGCACGCGCGCACACCACCTTTACGCATAATATTCAATATTTGGAGTCCACGTGTACATTCTGATAGCGTCGATTCTCCCTTCCCATCATTCTCTTCGTTTCGCGTTGCTCCGACTGTACGAATCGCAAGAGGCTCTTCATTCTTCTTCACACATAAATCCAATCGATTCTCGTCCTCACTTGCATTTGCTTTACCGTACGCGATCCGCCTAACTCGGAATTAAACGAAAAGAAGAAAAAAAAAAAAGATCACTTTCAAATTGAGTAAGTTAACAATTTTATTTATCTATACGTTTTCGTCTGTGATTGAGTAGTATTTATTTAATTTTTTTTTTCAGGCATTGATTTTAGCTTGTATTGTGATGATGACAAGTTTTTTTTAATTTTTTTTTACTTTTTAAAATACTTTTGGCATTCTTGTTTATAAACGCGGTTCACTCTTTTTAATTTTTTGACTGACAACTTGGGCTTATCGAAAGTGCGACGGTTTTTATAACCTCAGAATTTTTTATAAACAGTTTTTATAAACATTTTAAGTCTTGTCTTCACATATCCTTACCAAAAACATAACTACTATAATTCTGTTTTGTTTATATTTCCTGAAAGCTATAAGTTGAAAATTCATTATTTTATAAAAGCCTGTCTTAAAGACTGCATTGTGTGTGTGTGTGTGTGTGTGTGTGTGTGTGTCTGTATGTGTACGCGGGCATGTGTGCATAATATCTATCTATCTACATATAGCAAATATTTAAAGACATATCTATATACATAAACAACATAAACAAATGCTAGCACGCAGACACACACAAAAACACACGCGCGCACACACGGACACACTTACACACACAAACAAACAAACACACTCTTACACACACACTCTTACACACACACAGTCACACACACACACTTACACAATCACAGACACACACATATATATATATATTCGATGCAATTCCCAAAAATATCAACGTGGTGCCAGTTTAGGGTATAGAAAGAGTAATTTTGATTGTTTATATATACATATATATTTGACCACTTCGACGTAGTTTAATGGATGGCAAATTTTTTCGCTAAATCAATTACAACTGAATAGTGAAATTACTCATTCACTTGTGGTCTACGCTTAATTTTATATATATATATATATATATATATATATATATATATATATATATATATATATGTGTGTGTGTGTGTGTATGCGTGTTTAATTATATATATATAATATAATATATAATATAATATATATATATATATGTGTGTGTGTGTGTGTGTGTGTGTGTGTGTGTATGTGTGTGTGTGTGTTTAATCATATATATATATATATAACATAATTTATATATATATATATATATATATATATATATATATATATATATATATATATATATAAACAGGTGCGCATGTTTGTACCTGTGTTAAAGCTGTGGGGCTTTGATCGGGCCTTAATGAAAACAGCTGCGGAAATGGAATCGATTATGCAAGTTCGAATTTTGGCGGGGATTGTTACTATTCACTTTCAGACAAAGTGTAAATATAATTCTTCCTGTTCTCTGTCCCATCACCAGAAATACGAATGAAAATGTCTTGCCACTGTTATGTCAAGAATAGAATAATGTATCTGTAAATAATAATTTTGGCAAAGCACTCACTCATAACAACTTTATACTGCCTGGACAGCAGTTGTAAAACAATGTTTCACCCATTGTCAACCTTGACTGATGTCTGTTTGCTGTATGCAGGTTTCTACTTGCGTGTCTATGTGCGAAAGGCAAGCACTTCTTTTGAAATTTCTAAAATGATTTACCTTTTGGAAATCTTTTACAAAAAGACATTTTAATTAAAAATATAAATATCTAAGTAGATACATATGTGTGTGAGGGGTTATATATATATATATATATATATATATATATATATATGTATAAACATTTGTGTTTTTACACACACATATATATATATATATATATATATGAAAGGTAACAAATTTGTTGGTATATAATACAAGTGGGTTCTAGTAATATAAAATATTAAAACTGATTCACAAAAAGAGCTCAATATATTTATTACTGCAGAGAAAATAATTAATAAACAATAAAATCCAAAATCAACTCATATGGGGAATAGCCTATTTCGGCAGACGAAAATATCGGTCGTTTGTCTTTTCAACCGCGATGTGGACTGAGTTCGCGTCAGAAAAAGAAATTTAACTGTGAAAGCTAAAAAAAGAAAAAAAGAAAAGAAAAGAAAAGAAACAGTCGAAAAACTAATACAGACTTTATCCATTTCAATGTTTCAGTCAGACGAAATGCATGAGACAGGGGTCAGGGGAGGGTGGAAAGTATTTGTTTTAAAGGGAAGAATTTTTATAAAATTAAACCTGAATATTAACCTTATGACATTAATCTTGGATTATACGACAAATAAAATATAAATTTTAAAATTAAAAGTGGAATAAAGATAGGTTTAAAAATCTTTTAATATATATTACTGGAAAGAGAGATCTTAGAGTAGGGATAAGTTTATAAATTATAAATATATTGTAAAGAGGTTATAGGGGCGGGATAATATAGAAATTAATTATACTTACAGAGAGGAGTGTCAATATATATATATATATATATATATATATATATATATATATATATATATATATATCGATTTACCGGCTAATACGGCACATGATTAAAGCAGGTCTTTAAGGAAATAACATCCATTGTAAATTATCGAAGACCTACAACTCTCCATTTCGGAGGTCAGCAGGCGGATCACTGAATACTATGTAATATTTTCAATTTGTTTTCCTCGATGTAGATGTGTTACTTTGCGTCGGCAAACCCAGCAATTACACATTATATATATATATATATATATATATATATATATATATATATATATATATATATAGCGAGAGAGAGAGGATTAATTCGGCAGTAATAATTTTGAATGTATATTTCGTTAAACATGACATGACTAATAAAGTTTGTTTATTCTTTATTAAATTTACTTGCGGACTGGATTTTTTTATATATATATATATA
Organism: Acanthosepion pharaonis; assembly: GCA_903632075.3. NCBI lineage: Eukaryota > Metazoa > Mollusca > Cephalopoda > Sepiida > Sepiidae > Acanthosepion > Acanthosepion pharaonis. The sequence continues at coordinate 753,632 of CAHIKZ030000649.1, forward strand.
TATATATATATATATATATATATATGTATAATTGGATAAGTGGGCACAGAACGGGACAGTCTGTATCCTGCTTGGAGGCAATCTTCAAGCCGTTTTCATTATATTTTTCTTGTTTGCTTGAAGGTGTTCTCTATTTCTGGGCAGAACGTGGGTAACTATTGCCTGATGATTGCGAACTAGCATGAAACAGACGGTCGCCGCTGGATGTTGATCTCAGTGTCCACTTTTATATTTGCGTGGGCTTTAGACTTGATATCTACCGATGAATATGACATACCTTAAAACTATATTTTTAGTATCTGATATATATATATATATATATATATATATATATATATATATATATATATATATATATATACATATATATATATATATATATATATATATATATATATATATATATATATATGTATATATTTATAATATATAATTAATAGCTCTGTTTTATTGCATCGACTAATATATATATATATATATATATATATATATATATGTGTGTGTGTGTGTGTGTGTATACATCGAGAAAAAGCTTAACACAACATGAAAAATACGGTTACAAATCATGATTTCTTTCGACAAGTAAGTCTCAACAGGCCGATTATATATATATATATATATATGTGAAAAGTGTATATAAAAATGTATAAAAGTGTATATAATAAATGTTTGTCTGACGATCGCTAAAGCGTGAAACCCAGGGTCACAAACTCACATCTATCCAACCATATATATATATATATATATATATATATATATAACTTCCGATAGTTTATCCACAATACTTAACGTGAAATCCGAAAACTGAGAAATTAAACAGTTAGACCTTTAACATGAAAACATCCGCAAATTTATATATATATATATATTATTTTTTATCAAGTGTACTAACACATTGACATCAAATCAGTTCTTGATAATGACTGTGAAAGTCCAAAGTACTTGATCAAAAATAATATGAGCTTCACACAGTTTATTCACACCTTCGAACACAATACTCAATACCTTAATGATACCTAGTAATAAAGTCATTAACACTTTCAATGATGCAAGGTGTTACTGAGTGTGTGAAAATATGTAAAAAACAATATATATATATATATATATATATATATATATATATATATATATATATTAAGGTAATAATCCGATTGTATATAAACCAAGTGGATCCTAGTAATATAAAAATATTATAAAAGAGCTCAATGTATTTATTATTACAGAGCAAATGTAGTACACGATAAAATCCCCTATATATGGGGAAAATACTTATATATATATATATATATATATATATATATATATATGTAAATATAAAAGTGAACATAGAAGTCAACACTTAGAGGCGACAGTCTGTTTCATGGTAGACGCAATCGTCAGGCCACCTATATATATATATATATATATATATATATATATATATATATATATATATATGTGTGTGTGTGTGTTTACAATACTCCAGAAAACATATTTACATCTAGAAAAGACCGCACTTATACGGATTCAAGGAAAACATAATAAAAAAATAAAACAAAAGTACCGTGATATTGTTAAACGAACCATGTATTTAAGAAGGATTGCTGCCTAAATACACTACCTTAGTTGCTTAATATCTATCTATCTATCTATCTATCTATCTATCTATCTATCTTAGTCTCTGTTCATATCTATCTATCGAATATTGTGTGTTTATGCTGTAACATGTGCGTACACTTGCGATTAAATACTTTTCTGCGTTATATGTTTGTAAGTGAGTGTGTGTATGCATGTGTGTCTGAATACATTTGTGTGTACGTATTTGTTTGTGAGTGTTTTCTTGTGTATGCATGTGTGCTTGTGCGTGTGTGGGAAAGTGTAAGTATATATAATGTTAATCAACAAAGTTTTAGACTACCACAGCATCGGATAGGTGTTTCTTACTAACAAAATATCTTTGTCTCCTTACACACAAAGAAGTCTTGAAGTGTAAATGAAGAGAGATTTCTGCCCCAAACATGTCTGCGTATGTAACGGTAACATTGTAGGGTGCAGATTGATTGTTGTTGATTCAGTGAATATTTACTGCTTCAAATATTCTGTTGTTCCGTTTGTAACTTTCGCGTGATAGTTATCGACCGAGAACCTACAACTTAATCAAAGAATGTAGGCACATTCAGGATGACAAGTACGGCGGCATTTTAAGTTTATATATTCTAATGAATAACTGCAGTACGATTTCCAAGATTTAATTACCAAATATAATATCGTGAAAGATCAAAGTCGCATTGACACAATCATTCATAGATCTATCTATCTATCTATCTATCTATCTATCTATCTATCTATCTATCTATCTAAGTTTGTTCATATCTATCTATTTATCTATATCAGTCTGTTCATATCTATCTATCTATCTATCTATCTATCTATCTATCTATCTATCTATCTATCAATCTGTTCCTATCTATCTATCTCAATCTGTTTATATCTATCTATCGATCTATCTATCTATCTATATATCTATCTATCTCAGTCTGTCCATCATCTATCTATCTATCTATCTATCTATCTATCTATCTATCTATCTAAGTTTGTTTATATCTATCTATTTATCTATATCAGTCTGTTATCTATATATCTATTTATCTATCTATCTATCTATCTATCTATCTCAATCTGTTCCTATCTATCTATCTATCTATCTATCTATCTATCTAAGTCTGTCCATATCTATCTATCTATCTATCTATCTATATATCTATCTATATATCTATCTATCTATCTATCTCAGTCTGTCCATATTCATCTATCTATCTATCTATCTATCTATTCATCTATCTATCTATCTATCTAAGTCTGTTTATATCTACCTATCGATCTATGTTATGTACGCATCTATATATCTATTTGTCTTTTCTCAGTCTGTTCATATTCATCTATCTATCTATATCTATCTATCTATCTATCTATCTTATCTATCTATTTATCTGAAAGTTTGTTTATATCTACCTATCCGATCTATGTTATGTACGTATCTATATATCTATTTTTTTCATATGTCAGTCTGTTCTATATATGTATAAACAATCTATCTATCTATCTATCTATCTATCTATCTATCTATCTATCTATCTATCTATCTAAGTCTGTTTATATCTACCTATCGATCTATGTTATGTACGTATCTATATATCTATTTGTCTTTCTCAGTCTGTTCATATCTATCTATCTATCTATCTATCTATCTATCTATCTATCTATCTATCTATCTAAACAAGCTTTTTGTATCTATTTATCTGAATCAGTTTGTTTATATCTATCTTTCTATCCAACTATCTATCTCAGTCTGTTCATATCTATCTAAACAAGTTTTTTTCATATGTATGTATGTATCTATCTATGTATCTAAACAAGTCTTTTATATCTATCTATCTATCTATCTATCTATCTATCTATCTATCTATCTATCTATCTATCTATCTCAGTCTGTTCGTATCTATTTATCTAAACAAGTTTTTTTTCATATGTATGTATGTTTGTATGTATGTATCTATCTAAACAAGTCTTTTCATATCTATCTATCTATCTATCTATCTATCTATCTATCTATCTATCTATCTATCTATCTATCTATCTATCTATCTCAGTCTGTTCATATCTATTTATCTAAACAAGTCTTTTCATCTGTATGTATCTAAACAAATCTTTTCATATCTATCTATCTCAGTTTGTTCATATCTATCTATCTATCTATCTATCTATCTATCTATCTATCTATCTATCTATCTATGTAAACAAGCTTTTGTGTTTATTTATCTAAATCAGTTTGTTTATATCTATCTTTCTATGCAACTATCTATCTCAGTCTCTTCATATCTGAACAAGTTTTTTTCATATGTATGTATGTATGTATGTATGTATGTATGTATGTATCTATCTATCTATCTATCTATCTAAATCTATCTTTTCAAACAAGTCATTCATCTATCTATCTATCTATCTATCTATCTATCTATCTATGTTTATATCTATCTCAGATTACATCTACTCATATTTATCTATGAAAAGTATACTTGTTGACTGAAACAGCAGTGTGTACTTCCGACATATGCGGTCAGTTTTTGCACACACACACACACACATATATATATATATATATATATATATATATATATATATATATATATATATATATATATATATATATATATATATATATATATATATATATATATATGAAGTGTGTATTTTGTGTGTATGCATAAAATTCTTTCTTTACAGCATGAAAACATACCTGTTTGGCTTTATTGCTGCAAAATCTCTTGTGTTGTTTTTGCATTATTCTGATTCTTGTTAAAATCCAAAGATTCTGCAATGTTATTGATTCTTTCCTGGCATCTTGTCTTCACATATTCCCACAGATATAACGTGGTTTTCTTGTGGCATTTCTATAAATATTCTTATGAAAGTTATTCTCTTAAGTTTTCCTCTTTGGTACATCGTCTTTACGAATTTAAGTGCATTAATAGTTTGACGGCAAGGTTTCAAAATAAATAAATGTAACACTCAGTTAAAAATAGGTAATTAATTATTTTAAGACATTTTTATGTTTAACATTCTTTTTATAGATACAAATATTTAAGTAAATGCCTGACGTGCCTTTACCTTTGACAGTTCCGTATAGGATACAGGTTTGAATCCTGTCGGAGGACGAATATTTTCTGTGAAAATTTCTCCGACATTCAGGCCGGTAAATGTTGTTTATTACTGTTTATTATAAGCAGAGCATTTACTTAAATATTTGTATCTATAAAAAGAATGTATAAACATAAAAATGTCTTAGAATAATAGGTAACTAAGCTTAAAATTGCTGGATATAACTGCATGTTCTATGGTAACAGTTTTTTCTCTTGCACTTCTCGCTTATGAAATACTCTTACTGCTTCCAGCTGTCAGTCAAATTTGATCTTCAAAAATTGAAATTCAAAATGAATTGTCATCGTCTGTCAACATAATTTTGTTTTTTTTTTTCTCTCAGATTCAGTTGCATTCAGTAACACCTCAGTAACACACAGTGGCATTATTTTCTTACTTGTCGTGAAATGATTATATACCGGATGTAACAGCTAAATTGTCTAATTGTTAGATTAAGCTTTAGATCCGTTGTATCTTAGAAACGATTAAATATATTTTACTGGAAATCTCCAAGGTCATTATAATTCTATTGATCTCTTCTTTGAAAAATAAGAATGTATTTAGCTCTAAGTTGAACTAATGATCCTTCTTGCTGTTGTGACCTCCTGATCTAGTTTTCCTCTACTTTTCCCTCTTTTTTAAATGTATTCACCGTTCTCTTTATGGTTCTTGAATGTACTTTGTAGATGGAAGCAAGAGTATGAATGTCGGTACCATTACTGAAGGCCTGAATGATCTTTTTCCTCTCACTAATGCTCAGTTGGAAAGACTTAGTGGGGCTGAGAGAAAACGATTTTTACGTGTTCTCTTTCTAGCTAAATAAAAGGTTTTTCAGTGATTCTTACGACAAATGAAGTCAAGATGGCTAAACATATTATATGACAACCTGAAAAAAGAAACTCAATTAGTTTAGTTATTTTTAGATATCAAACATTTCGTGGGATGGACAATTATTGCATGCTGTTACACGATTTGGACAATTTTGTTGTTATACTCGGTGTATACACACACACACACACACACACATATATATATATGTGTGTGTACGTGTGTGTGTGTGTGTGTGTGTGTGTGTGTGTTGCTTTGAAATTTTTCATGCACCAAAAACAGACTATCATTATTGTTTCGTCCGTGTATTGTTTGATATATTGAAATGTAATTATCATCTTTGATAATGGCTTATGTAAGCCTAAAGCTTAGATAGGATTAAAACATGTATCAATATGGTGATTTGCTGTCGTCTTTTAATGATAATGTTATTAAGCTTATAAGACAATATGAAAGGAACTTACTTAAAATAAATAGACACAACTTGTTTATACTATTTAATGAAACATGTATCAATGAAAAATTGCTGCCTAAATATACACAGTATATATATATATATATATATGTGTGTGTGTGTGTGTGTGTGTGTGTGCGCGCGCGCGTATATACGCATTCACATATTAAATTATCAATATATTAGTCGTAGCAGTATTGGAATGTTTGTTTTTTAGATTTAAAAATATATTTTGCAGCGTATAAATCAACTAGAAAACTAATTGTCTTCCCGTGTCGTTCGGGTTAAGGTTTTTTGTTCCCACTTCTCAAAGGATTCAGAAAAACTTTTCCTTATTTTTAGCAACGGCTAATTTTTCATCGTGTCGAAGTGCTGCAACGACGCGCAAATGGACTGCCCTGCAAGTGTTATATATATATCTGGGGACGGGGAAATGAATTCATGCCTTCCTCAAGAGGATTAGTGCAAACAGAAAACTGATCCCAGCCATGGTTAGAGCTTGGTTTGTCGATTCCATTTTGTTAACTGTTCGGCCAATAGCAGTTCCGACTATAATGAAGCAGAAAGGGAAAAAAATTATTAAAAATAAAAGTATTAAAAAAATTATTTTAAAAAAATATTTTAAAAATAATTGCGGGTATACGCACAAACATACACAACAAATAATAGCTTCTTTTTTTTTTTAATTTAATCTGATTATTTGCCAAAATTAACGTAATCCGGCAAAAGTTCATTCTAAGTATGTCTCTTGGCGAGGATCGAACTCAACACTCGAGCATATAGTTTACAAGAATAAGCTGCTAACCAGTGCACTTCAACAAGAGTCCAACAGTAATATGTGCACATAATTATACTTTGTCTGGCATAAGGACATCGAATTTGAGAACTAAATTGAGATATTGAAAAGAATACTGAGCTGTTACTTCTGTCCTTCTTTACGGCAGCGAATGTTGGACGATTTCCTCAAAGATGAAGAAGAGACTCGAGGCGACGGAGATGTGGTTCTACAGAAGGATGCTAAGGATATTATGGACCGAGCATGTGAGCAACGATGAGATCTTAGAGAGGATGCAAACAAGGAGGAGGCTTATACTTAACAACAGGAAGAGACAGCTGAAGTTTCTGGGACACATAATGAGGAAGGAGGGCCTGGAGAATCTGATACTCACGGGTCGAATAGAGGGAAAGAGATACAAGGAAAAACAACTCATGACATACCTAGCAGGCTTAAGCAAGTGGATGATAGAACGTGGTCTGGAGGAGGAAGCAGAGGAAAGGAACTTGTTGAGAGCAGCAAGGGATAGAGGGAGGTGGAGAGCCATGATCGCCTACGTCCTACATGTCACATAAAAAGAAAGTTTGAGATCGAGCACATTGACAAAACTTTTAGGGTTAGGTATAATTCATATCATTAGTAACTGCCGATTTACATTGCAGCTTCAGGGACAACAAATACCCCCAATACTCGACCCACCCCCACTTGTAAATATCTTAGCGGTTTGGTCAATGTTATCATGTGGGTATTTCCAAAACTTATCTTAATTTAGAATTCCTCCAGTCTTTCTCATTATTTTAAGGACAATTGCCAGTGCTCAGATAACAACTGGAACTACTGTCAGCTTCATATTACACTACTTTCCTTGGTCCACTGACAAGATCGAGATTATTTTTATACTTAATTCCATCTCGCATACGTTCATGACTCTCCAAGGTATCCTCGTCTTTATTATCTGTAAGGTGTTATACATTTTCTAGAATTAGAGTGGAATGATTTCATATTGCCTTCTCCACCTTTTTAGAATTCCCAGTCTCTTTTCGTGAAGGCTAGTTGCCACCTAAAACCAGAGTCCAGTGTACCTTACTATTTAACGCGTAACTGGGGGAGAAAGGAGATTGCCTTCTTCAAGTTTTAGAATTATGAGTCTCCTTTCTCCAATGTTAGTTGCCACCTAAAACTGAAGAGACCAGTGCACCTTGCTATTTAACCTATAACAGGGAGAGGGAGAAGATTGCCTTCTCCACTTTTTTACAATTCCGTGTCCCCTTTCCTGAAGGCTCGTTGCCACCTAAAACTAGAAAGCCCTTAGAGGAGACACGGTGGAGTAGTGGATAGCGACGTGGATTGAGGAATCAGAGAGCCGAGTTTGAATTCCAGTCGAATCTAATACATTCAATTACGTGCACGGCGACCAGTGGTGAGGAACATTGTTCAGCAGCCACGCTTGGGTCGTCTTGGCCTTGTGTGCAGCGAGAGGGGACGTCATGCCTCTATTCATTTTTCAAAGGGGCCTGAGAGTCACCGCTGAGATCTAACAGGAGGTGCTGAGGAGCGTGGTGAAGCCCTCGATGGACAAGATCGCCACCGGACGCCCCTACGTCTTCCAGCAGGACTCCGCTCCTGTACACAAGGCCAAGACGATCCAGCTGCTCAACAATGTTCTTCACCACTGGTCGCCAGAGTTGTGGCCGCCCTCCTCACCTGACTGCAACCCTCTTGACTATTTCTTCTAGGGCGTGATCGAGGCCAAGACCAACAAGCACGCCCACAACACGGTCGACTCTCTCAAGGCTGCCATCGTGGAGGCATTCGCCGCTATGGACAAGGACATGGTCGCCATAGCTTGTGACTCATTTCGCGCCCGCCTGGCGGTTACATTGAAAAATAATGTAGTATGTAACTCTAACTGTTGCTAAATATACTGTCGGGTCTCTGCATATACAACTTTTGTTTTTATTGCCTATGTCGTTTTCTTTTTGTCAAGTGTCGGGTTTTGCTGCCAAACCCTGTATATATATTCTATAGCTTTGGATGGCAACTGGTCTACCGCAGAAAGAAATGGCAACCTACTGCGGGAAAAAATCTGCCTCGTTAGTACTGTATCGAAAGATACATGATCGCCTACGCGTATA
>CAHIKZ030000649.1:767500-777500 GCA_903632075.3 Acanthosepion pharaonis
ATATCCGATGCGATGAGAACAAAAGTAATATATAAATTCCAACGTTCACAGCATTAATCCAAAAGAGGGATCGATACCGATAGTAGAGCGATAATTATTTATTTATTATAATTTTATCATAAAGACAAAACCAATTTTACTCACTACAAAGATGCAAATTGGTTTCAGTGATTTTTAACTGCACTTCGACGGGTGAGAATCGAAAATGGTTATGAACCTTCAAGTTGTAGGCCTTCAAGCAGGATTGTTCATAAGTTGAAATGCACTGAAACGAAGTTTCATCTTTTGTAGTGAGTAAAAATGGTTTTGTCTATATGATAATATATATATAATATATATATATATATATATATATATATATATATATATATATATATATATATATAGAAAGAAACCGTTTTTTCTTTATACTTCCATTCTTTCATTCATGATTTTCTTTTTTAGTTATTTTTGTTTCTTCTTGACATCATTTTTTTTTGTTTTTTTTCTTTGTTTTCATTCATTTTTATTTCTGCTTATCTTCTTCTTCCTTTTCTTTTCCTCTTTTTTTCTATTATTTCTCATCTTTCTTTCTCTCTTTCTATCTATTCTTACCTCTTTTTCTTTCCTTGACTTTATTTTCTTTTTCCTCTTCCCCCTTTTTTCTTTATATTATGCATTTTTCTTTCTTCTTTCGTCGCTCATTCTTTTTGCTTTTCTCTTTTTATAGCCGATATTCTTTGAATACTCCTTAAATTCCTTTCCTTTATGTTTTATTCCACTGACTCATCTTTTGTTCTTTTCTCATTTTCCCACTTATCAATTACATCCTTTTCTTCACCTCCTCCTCCTCCTCCTCCTTCTTCTTATTATTATTGCTATTGTTATTTTTGTTATTATTATTCTTGTTCTTCTCATTCTTCTTCTTCTTCTTCTTCTTCTTCTTCTTCTTCTTCTTCTTCCTGTTTTTCATTTTTTTTTTTTTAACAATACATATACAACTTAAATTTAGTTGATGAGAAAAATTACAAGAAATATATCGACCCAAGTAGACGCGGTAACAAAGTTTAGGCAAGCATGATAGGCAAGCCAGAGGAGAAAAATCTTTTTTTCGACACTTCTTTCCTACGGTACGCTAAATACAATCATTTAAAAAAAAATCCTGAACTGCTGATTGATAAAAAAAAAAAAAACAGTAGAAATACGAAACAATAAAATAAGCTATCATTTTGAATGTAATACCTTCTTCGATTGAATATCCACAGGATATATTCATTCAATTCTTCTATCTCGAACAAAAAGAATTTCCACTTATTTTCAAACTATGAATTCACGCAATTATCTAAGTTCAACTGAATGAGTTTGTGCGCTTGCTTATATAAAAAACATCTTTAAATATTCATTGCATGTAAGAAGCGGGTAACAAATTGTTATTTCTAAAACAAAACTACAAACATGTCCGACTCCTTCTCCATAAATTCCATCGATAGAATAGACCTGCCTCTTCATTTCAATAACGTATTTGTCACCGATGTAAGAAAAATGAAACTCTCTGTAGATAATCACGTTTTCTTAAAAGACTGGCGTAACACAATCTTTCTATCCGAATTTCCCTTTTCATCAAAATTGAGAAAAAAAAAGACTTTTTCTTATGTGATGTATTTTTAATTATTATTTTTTTTTGAATATTAATTCTTTACTTTTAAAATATGTCGCTTTCCATTACACTTCTTTTACCATGGTTATTTTCATAAGCGTAGCTTAGATGCGGCACAAGGCCGAAAGCAAGGAGCACCCAGTGTAGATTGAACTCACTATTCAGTCGTAATCAGTTCTAGCGAGACAAGCTTGCTAACCATTACACCACATCGGAATGCCCAACTTTTTCCGCTCTGTGCTGTGTCTCTTAACAACGTGTGTGATGATGGCGCCCCACAACTTCCTATCCTTTGTAGTTTTGGTTTGGTTTGGTTTGACGGCATATCAACCTCAATTTGTTATTTAATGCCAACAAGATTTTTATTGCTGGTAATATTTTTTTCCAAAAAGGTATTGCTGTTTTTGAAACCTATTTTTACACTTTCATAGTGTTTTGACCCCAGTCTGGGGGTTAACTATTTGTCATAGCTGCAATCTTAACAGGTGCTACCACCCCCGGGTCAGGGTGGACCTGGGAACAACAGTAATTAAGACGTGATTCCACGTTCCTCAAAACCTCCTGATCAGAGGCCTTGCTGCCGGATGTAGTTTATCGTCAGGACGCGGATGTAGTTTATCGTCCTCATTAAGTTTTGTTATTTCCCCACCCCTCATTTACGCAATCTTACTAGGTATTTTACTCGCTGTTTTAGTCTGTCTATCTTGCGTTGAATATGCCCGATGAGTGTTAACTGCTCTAAACTCTTTTTCCTCGTTATGTTTTCTAGAATTTTCAATTTTCTCTTCCTGGGTCTAAGTATGAGCGTCCCTTTTCTTTCCATATGCCTTAAAGCTTTCTCTTTGCTCACATGTTCAGTCCATGGAATTCTCAGTATCCTTCTGTAGAACCACATGTTTGTTGCCTTACGACTATGTGAGTTGATTGTCTAGAATTTACTACCATATAGGAAGACTGGTATTAATTAACATTTCATTACTCTTTTTTTCTCTATCTAATTAAATTTTCCTGTTTCTTAAGATTTTTCTTAGCTTTTGGAAGACCTTTTTCTCTCTTCTGATATACTTTCGAAGTCAGTTTTCCCGTCGTCTGTTAAAACCCTTCCCCGATATATAAATTTTCGTGCTTGCTTCATTTTAACATCTCCAATTTGTAGCTTGTATCATGGGCTGTTGCTCGTGTTGACAAACATACATTTTACTTTCTATCAATTGATGTATAGTCCTTTCTTCTCACTTTCCTTTACTGTGATTTCTAGGAGTTTCTACAGTTACCTTACTGTGTCTGCTATCTACACTGTCATTTGCCTGTCTTAAGATGATGTCATTTGCATATTAAGATGATGCTCGCCAGTAATAAATCCCGGTTAAATATCTAGTTCACCCAGGACCGCCTTGCCGTAAATGTTGAATGAATAGTATTATTAGACGTAACAGTATTCGACTTTCTTAGGTATAGTAGTATTAGACGAAATAGTATTCGACTTTCTTAGGTATAGTAGTATTAGACGAAATAGTATTCGATTTTCTTAAGTATAGTAGTATTAGATGTAATAGTATTCGACTTTTGTAAGTATAGTAGTATTAGATGTAATAGTATTCGACTTTCTTATGTATAGTAGTATTAGATGTAATAGTATTCGACTTTTTTAGGTATAGTAGTATTAGATGTAATAGTATTCGACTTAGTTATAATATTATTAGACCTAATAGTATTCGATTTTCTTATATATAGTAGTATTAGATGTAATAGTATTCGACTTTCTTAGTTATAGTAGTATTAGATGTAATTATATTCTAATTTCTAAGAAAGAACATTATCAATTATCATTGTTTTGCCAATAGTTTTTCATGTTAATATATACGTTGTTTTTTCGGAAACTAATAGAATTGAAATAAGGATATTTTTTATTGTACGCGATACTTAAATGTCTTGAAAAGAAACACTTATTACTGAATCAAGCTTTAGATATGAACATTGAGGCTCGGATTGTGGCTTTAGATATATCGAAGGCGTTTGACCGGTTTTGGTATGCTGGTTTTCTTCACAAGCTGAAGGCCTATAGTGTTTCTGACCGAATATTTGACTTGATCCAATCTTTCTTATAAATCGTTTTATGAGAGTTGTGTGGAATGGCCACTCTTCTAGATCCTTTTTCATTAACGCAAATTTCCGCATGACTCTATCCTTGGACCTATGTTCTCAACGCGCTTCCTGATGTCATCAGTTACCAACTAGGTATTTATGCTGATAACACAACTATTTACTCCACTCTGATAGGTCTGATAAAATAAAACTGACAATCAATTGAAATCTGGGGAATGAAATGGCTTGTCAATTTTACCACTTCCAAAGTGAAACTGCTATCTTTTAGTCATCATAGATAAGTATTTTTAACTTTCGCCAGCATGGCTGATGCTAACCCACAGGAGAGCAACTCATGATGCCTTCTTAATAACACATTTAACGTGAAGTGGAATGATTATATTCAATCAATTACGAGGTCTGATACTAAGATAGTTGTATCGTGCCTGACTATTTTTCTCTTTAGAATCCATCTTGCACGATTATAAATCTACCATTCGTCGTGCATTGAATATTGCAGCCATATCTGGCGTGGTGCTCCTGCTATATACATCGGGATTCTCGACAAAATCTAATAAGGATCTGTAATGTTATCGGTCCAGATCTGGCATCTTGACTTCACTCACTTTCCCCCCGACGTGCTGTGTCTTCCGTCTGTCTTTTCTATAAACATTTTCAGGGCAGTTGTTCTAATGGGCTCTCCTATTTCATACCTCGACTACATGAATTCAAGCGTACTACTAGATTGGCAATTAGGTCTCATCGTTTTACTGTTGAAATAGCTTGATGAAAAAGTAAGTTCTATTTTAACAGTTTCTTTTCTCGCACTTCTCGCCTGTGGAAGTCTCTTCTAATTTCTTGCTTCCCTGTCACCTTCGATCTTCAAAAATTTAAATGCAACGTCAATCTCCATATTCTATCATTCTGAATCCTGATCTTTTATAGTCCATTCCCCTCGCTAACGACTTCTCATCTTCTTTCACTCTCAGTTACCCTTTGCGTCGGAGTGGCATTATCGCCCTTCTTGGGGTGAAATGATTTTTAAAAATCGTCCTTTTTGTTTCCATTTTCCCTAATATTCCCTATAAAACATAGGATTTCGAATAGCAATTTTTAAAGCAAATAGGTCTTCTCTACTTGAAAGATAGACTGACACAGTCTTTTTCCAGCTCTATCTGCTAAATAAATTTGCCTTAGTAAAAGGCATGTGCAAAAATTTAAATATCTGGGAAGTGTTTTGACAAAGGACGGCAAGTGCGACACTGACATCCGTAGACGCATTGGAATGGCCAAATACGCGTTCCAAAAGCTAGACAGAGGATTACGAGACAGGAGGATTACTTTAGTAACAAAGAAAAGAGTACTGAGCTGTTACGTGACATCTGTCCTCCTTTAGGGCAGCAAATGTCGGACGGTCTCCTCAAAGATGAAGAAGAAACTTGAGGCGACGGAGATGTAGTGTTAGGATGAGGTCTTGGAGAAGATGCGGAGGATGAGGTCTTGGAGATGATGCCGAGGATGAGGACTTGGAGAAGATGCGGAGGATGAGGTTTTTGGAGAAGATGCGGAGGATGAGGTCTTGGAGAAGATGCGGAGGATGAGGTCTTGGAGAAGATGCCGAGGATGAGGGCTTGAAGATGCCGAGGATGAGGTTTTTGGAGAAGATGCCGAGGATGAGGGCTTGGAGAAGATGCCGAGGATGAGGTCTTGGAGTAGATGCCGAGGATGAGGTCTTGGAGAAGATGCGGAGGGTGAGGGCTTGGAGAACATGCCGAGGATGAGGTCTTGGAGAAGATGCGGAGGATGAGGTTTTTGGAGAAGATGCGGAGGATGAGGTCTTGGAGAAGATGCCGAGGATGAGGTCTTGGAGATAATGCCGAGGATGAGGGCTTGGAGAAGATGCCGAGGATGAGGTTTTTGGAGAAGATGCCGAGGATGAGGGCTTGGAGAAGATGCGGAGGGTGAGGGCTTGGAGAAGATGCCGAGGATGAGGTTTTTGGAGAAGATGCCGAAGATGAGGTCTTGGAGAAGATGCCGAGGATGAGGTCTTGGAGAAGATGCGGAGGATGAGGTCTTGGAGAATATGCCGAGAATGAGGTCTTGGAGAAGATGCGGAGGATGAGGTCTTGGAGAAGATGCCGAGGATGAGGTCTTGGAGAAGATGCGGAGGATGAGGTCTTGGAGAAAATGCCGAGGATGAGGGCTTGGAGTAGATGCCGAGGATGAGGTCTTGGAGAAGATGCCGAGGATGAGGGCTTGGAGAAGATGCCGAGGATGAGGTTTTTGGAGAAGATGCGGAGGATGAGGTTTGGAGAAGATGCCGAGGATGAGGTCTTGGAGAAGAGTCGGAGGGTGAGGTCTTTGAGAAGATGCGGAGGATGAGGTCTTGGAGAAGATGCCGAGGATGAGGGCTTGGAGAAGATGCGGAGGATGAGGTCTTGGAGAAGATGCCGAGGATGAGGGCTTGGAGAAGATTCCGAGGATGAGGTCTTTGAGAAGATGCCGAGGATGAGGTCTTGGAGAAGATGCCAAGGATGAGGGCTTGGAGAAGATGCCGAAGATGAGGTCTTTGAGAAGATGCGGAGGATGAGGTCTTGGAGACGATGCGGAGGATGAGGTCTTGGAGATGATGCGGAGGATGAGGTCTTGGAGAAGATGCGGAGGATGAGGTCTTGGAGAAGATGCCGAGGATGAGGTTTTTGGAGAAGATGCGGAGGATGAGGTCTTTGTGAAGATGCGGAGGATGAGGTCTTGGAGAAGATGCCGAGGATGAGGGCTTGGAGAAGATGCGGAGGATGAGGTCTTGGAGATGATGCCGAGGATGAGGTCTTTGAGAAGATGCCGAGGATGAGGTCTTGGAGATGATGCCGAGGATGAGGTCTTTGAGAAGATGCGGAGGATGAGGTCTTGGAGACGATGCGGAGGATGAGGTCTTGGAGATGATGCCGAGGATGAGATCTTGGAGAAGATGCCGAGGATGAGGTCTTGAGAAGATGCGGAGCATGAGGTCTTGAAGAAGATGCCGAGGATGTGGTCTTGGAGAAGATGCGGAGGATCTTCAAGGGATAGGAGGAAGTGGAGAGCCATGATCGCCTACGATATGGCACATAAAAAGAAAAGAATAGACTGGCGTCGAGATCTCGTCAATCTACAGTTGAGCTGGTTAGATATAACCGTAATTTCTATCCTGATAGTTTCTTTTCTCGCACTTCTCGCTTGTGGAATTCCTTTCCGGCTCAATGCTTTCCAGTCAACTTTAATCTGTAAAAAATTAAATGCAATCGCTATCTCCTTTCCTCCTAATTACTTTTTTCTATTTCCGATCATTATTAATGTTTCTGTTTCTAATTATTCAACACCCTGTAATCCGTTGTGTCTTAGTGGCTTTATTGCCTTGCATTGCCTTGCATGGGGTGATACCGATTAAAAAGAAAGCATGAAAGAAGACATAATCATCCAACTTTTCTTAGTTTCTTTGACTCCTTAATGCGTCAGCTCAGTTTTCTGAATAAACGTCTTTTGCTATTCCGATCACGGTTAACAAATTTGTTCTCGTATGAATATGAAAATCAATATGAATCTTATTGTATCTTATTTCGTTTATTGCCGTGTAGGAACGTTACATATATTTGGCAAAGCTGAATTATTAAGTTTTAGATGAGGCACGTTAATATCAAAGAGCATTATTTTATACTAGAGTATTCCCTCTCACAGTAAAGTGGTTTAAAGCTGTGGATAATATCAAGTTTTATCATTATTGTCCATCCATACTTGAACTGCCCACATGAGAAGCAAACGAATTTACGCCAGCTTTCATGACATATAAATAAGGAAAGCTAAAACCATAGCATGGCATATTTGTTCGCAACAAAGCAAAAGACTCAAGCTTTATATAAAGAAACGTAAATGCTAAGCAATATATATATATATATATATATATATATATATATATATATATATATATATATATAAAGAGGAAAACTTAGCCGACGCGTTTCGTCATCTTAGGGATTTTATCAAGGCAAATATGTTTTCGTTTTGTCTTTAGACATATTGTCCATTTATCAGTGTGTAGTGTATATATATATATATATATATATATATATATATATATATATATATATATATACCGTATTTTCCAGTTTGAAAGAAGCATCTTTTTTTACTAAAAAATACGTGTGCATCTTCCAAGACGAATGTAAAGCAACGCTCAGGCTCAAGTAAGCTTGAACTGTTACCTTATTGGCTTAACTGATAGGGATGTGGATTCGTATGTTGAGTCATTACACTATAATGCTAGCTAGCTATCTAATTCAGCCTTTTTGTATGATGTAACCTCAGTACTTAGCTGTTACAAGTATTTCCAAGAATATAAACCTTCTTGGAGCTGAGCCACAAGCTTAAACATGCTCTGTTTACTTAGCAGCAGCGGAAGCCTTTCTGCTCTTGACTAATATGTCATTGCCATACAAACAAAATCGGACGAGTGATTAATGTAAACAGTACGTGGCGCCACTATGTGAGGGATGCATGGTGAATATGTTGTATGAGAATGACTTTTTTTTTCTTAGTATATTCTTTCTAATATTAGGGTGCGTCTTCCAAGCCGCAGCGTCTTGTAAGCCTGAAAATACGGTAATATATTAATTAAATATTAATTCGTAATATTATTATTCATTAATTTTTTTAAGTAAAGTTTGTTGCATTTTATGACAAATTTCAAATCGTTTTATTATACAACCATTAAAGAAGTCATCGTGAATTTGAATTAACGGAACAACCTGCGACGAAAATTAAACATTCTTTGGTTTGCCAAATATGTGTGAGGGAGCACGATATTATCTGGCGTCGTTAGGGATACTTAAACATAAAAAATAAATAAATAAAAGTGATGGGAGAAGATGGAAGAATATGAATGATTTTTTTTTATTTTCTAGACTGAGACCATGGTAACAAAATGTGGAAATGTGTTAAAAGTCTAATGAATATTAAAAAGGTTGTCTTTACTGGCAAGTCCGGTACGTTATGTTCAAACATACTGTATTTACTCATGCGTTAAGATAGCATTTTCTCTTCGTGAAAACTTTTCTCAATACAGACTAAGCTTCACTGACAGGCCATTTACAATTCCGTGCCATTATACATTACACTATTTGCACATCCAAGCTTATAACACCTGGTATTCTTAAGCGGTCACCCATCTAAGTATTTACCAGGCTCGACGTTGCTTAGAATCGGGGATATGGCTGTAAGCCTCAAAATATAAGTAGTAGTCTCATCATTTCTATAATCTTCTTATTCTTATTCTATTGTCTTATTTTATTGTCCTATGTGATATAATTCCACTCGTATGCTAGTAAATATCTGTCTATATCTCTCAGATGAAATTACTTGCATTATTTACATTATTCGGACTGTTATCCTCATCTCCATTGCCATATTCACACGTTTTGACCGTTGTACGCTCCGGCCTTCTTCAGGTGATTTGCATTTCAAACTGTACCCTTTATATCTATCTATATCTCTGAGATGAGGTATTATGATTTATTGCATTATTTACATTATTTGGACTGTTATCCTCATCTTCATTGCCATATTTACTGGTAATATTTTCAAAAATGTATTGCTGGTAACATTTTTTTCCAAAAATGTATTCCTGGCAATATTTATTTTTTAAAAAATTTATTAAGCAATATTTTTCACTTCAAAAACTTATTGCTGGTAATGTTTTTTTTCCAAAAATGTTTTGATAGCAATATATTTTTTTTCAAATATGTATTGCTGGTAATATTTTTTTCTTTTCAACAATGCATTGCAGGTAATATTTTTTCAAAAGTATATTGTTGGTATTTTTACTATAAAAATCTATTTTTATACTTTCATAATGTTATCACCCCAATTTATATGTTAACTAATGGCCTATAGCTGGAGCCCTAACAGGTGCTACCGCCCTGGTTCAGGGTGAACCTGGGAACAACTGAAACTAAGAAATAGTGTCAAGCTCCTCAAAACCTACTGATCAGATGCCTTGCTACCGGATGTAAGTAGTAGTAGCAATAATAGCATTATTAACAATGACTTAACTGAAAATAAATTATCTTGAAGTATTTTCTTTATTAATTTTTAAATAGTCTTATTAGTGATATTGCTACATTTTATTGCAGAGTTCAGGTTGTTACATTCCACGACCGTTAAACCAAGCAATTAATATTATGGCCCAATCAAGCTGAAAGCATTTGATTACATTAAATCAATGAAAGCAAAAGGCGCCATACTAAA
>CAHIKZ030000649.1:782500-822500 GCA_903632075.3 Acanthosepion pharaonis
GGATGAATGTTCTTTTGTACATTATTTAAACTGTCCTAATTTATGCTGTTTTTTATCAAAATGGGGAATGCAGTCAAGCGTAAAAAGCTGTAGCTGCAGAAGTCTCGGCAGATTAGTTTTAAAGCTCGGTTCTACACTCACGATTGTCCCACGGAACAAGAGTGCATTAAAACGTTGTCTCTTGAATTTGTGAACATGATATTTGTGAGTTTAATCCTCGACTGAGTAGGACTGACATAGACGTAGATTAAATAAAAGGTTCGGTTCGAAATTCGCTGACGGTTACAAACATATGATGATGGTAAGAGGGTACAAGGGCCGAAACGTTGTGATAAAGACACGAGGACAATTGTTCAGTTGTCAATAATGTGAATAATAATTAATGAACATTGTCATTAGGCCTCTGATGAGATAATCCGACTGGCAGTGAATGTTAATAGATTTGAAATCAAAATATGTTTTCGGAAAATACGTGCATCGTTTTGCTACAGCGGATAAAAAAAAAGAAAACACTTACTTGAGTAAGTTACAAGATTTGAAGGAACAATTTCTAAATGAACAACAGTTTCCAATCTTGTAACCAGAATCCAAGATTACGACTACGTCATGGGAATGACGATAAACTAAATCCGGCCTCTGATCGAGAGGTTTGAGGGGCGTGGAACCAGCTCTTAATCACTGTTGTACTCAGCTCCACCCTGACCCGGGCTGGTATCACTTGTTAGGGACCCAGATGTGGGTAAATAGTGAACCCTCAGACCGGGGTCAAAACATTATGAAAGTGTAGATTTTTTTATATTGAAGGTGTCAGCTATGCATTTTCATAGTAAAAAATACCAGTAATATGGTTTTTCAAATATATATATATATATATATATATATATATATATATATATATTACCAATAATATATATATATATATATATATATATATATATATATATATATATTACCAGCAATATTTTTTTTTGTAATGAAGAAAATGTTACCAGCAATAAATCTTTTAAGGAAAAAATATTGCCAACAATACATTTTTGTAAACGGAATTACTAATGCTCCAAAGACATTTAAATTTCAGTATTAAATGACCCATAAGAAGTTGTCATTCCGTTAAACAAATACAACAAAATAAGAATATTTGTAGAAAAGACAGGGGGAAGCGGGGAAGCCGCGTCATGCCAATGAGAATAAGACGAGATACCAAATTAGGATCGATTACATTGCAGATTCTTCTTTAGATTTTGTCAAGAACTTCGAGATGAATACCAGGGGCACCAGACCAGATATGGAAACAGTATGTGTAAGATGGAATCTGACGACAAAAAAATTCTGGCACGACACAGTGACCCAACTCTCCTCGCAGTAGATGCAGCTATTAATCATTTGCAGTTGGACTAATATCCTCATTTTTTTTGTTATTATCATAATGTTTCAAGCGTTGTGTTCCCCGGTCTTCTTTAAATGTCTGTCAATCCGGTTAGCGTTCAGTTTCGAACTGAAGCCTTTATTTGATGAATGTGAAAGTATCTACACTATAGGCAAAAAATGTACATTTAATAATTAATAAGTTTCATACCTTCTCTGGTTTAATTAATTCCTACTAAGTTAGGATTCTGAAACTATTTAACCTGTCAGTGCATGGCGTCCACTTCTAGAGAGAGGGAGCTACCTAAAATCCACTAGCCCTAACATGACTATTAAACAGCAAGTTAGAGTAGGAAAAAGACCTCAAATTTGAAGAAAGCATAAGTAAATTCAGTAATAAATTAATTTCGTTATTATTATTATTATTATTATTATTATTATTATTATTATTATTATTATTATTTCCTTTGATTTATGACATGTACACATTTCTTTCCGGGTCCCGCCCAGAGACCTAAGGTTAGAAATGGCATCATGACATTTTCTACTGTTGGGGCGCACCCACCTTCTAACTAGAAATGGACTGGTCCTTCTTGTATAAGTCAGCTCTAGAGAGAGTCAGAGAGAGAGAGAGAGCGTCGCAGAGCGTCAGCGACAGTAGTCCAGATAAGCTTACCCGTTACATACCGTTGGACTATAGACTTTGGATATTGTTTCGTACTAACCAACCTTCGTTCTACTAATCACTCTATTGTTAATTGCTTTTACAAATATACCAGTATTTTCCTCCACAACTGTGTTTGTCTTGATTCATACACCGACACGCGGGAAACTCACAACATCTCAACATCTACTGACCATTTAAAACACACACGCATACGCGCACGCACACACACACACAAACACATATTTTACATAGATAAGGTGTGGGCTATACTCGTGAGAACAACATTTTGCATTTCTTTACGGCATGGTCTTACAGGAATCCTTTCAATGAGTCTACTGGAATCTTTTCCAACCAATCCGAGGGCTCCAACTACACGAGGGATTGTTGATGTTCCCATGAGTCACGTTTCTGAGATTTTGACTTCAAGGTCATTGTATTTTGATAGCTTTTTGAAGATTATTATTATTATTATTATTATTATTATTACTACTACTACTACTATTATTATCATTATTATTATCGGACATATGATAAAACCTTCCGAAGTATGCCAGTAAATTGGTCTTGACAAAAGCACGCAACCTTAAATTTTTAAACGATTCTTCGAAACCCAAAAGATTTCCCAAACATTAAGCCTGTAGTGTATGTCACTGTTAAGGTTGATATTAAATTAATGTGCCGATATGTTTATAATGGAGTAAGATTGATGAAAACTGAATTTACCTTTTTATATATGTTGAGTAGTAGTTTGATGCCGGTTGCCAAACGTGCAAACTCCATGAGAATTCTAAACACAGTTCGACAGAATCAGAAGATTGTGTATTAAAATCTCGTGAGAATAAGCGAGATTGGAAAATATTTCTTTACTTTTCCCATCTGTGCTTTTGACGACTATTATTGAATGCATTAACGAATCCATAGCGTTGAGTCTGAAGTTCTACAAACGGTTTCGTGTACACACCAATAAAATAAAAAGTAGCCATTTTGATGAATACAATAACCAGAAATATTTACGGAATAACGAACATATAAGCAATCAAATTTCATCAAACAATACGTGGAATACCAAAGGATCTTTCGATTAAAGCATTATGCTAAAACAAAAGAATGGAACTAATTTGAATTGAGAATGGTAATTATAATAATAGCCGTTTCCTTATAAGGAAACATTCGGGAATTAATTGACCGATCATCAGTGCTACATGAGTAACACTTTCCCTCACTCTCTGATCATCGAATTTGGACCAAAGTATAGTATCTGCTTTTCTTATATCGAATAATTATGATAACTAGTTTTAACACGTGAAAATTTCCCGGTTTTTCTATTTGAAATTCCTGATGTATCTTAATTTTTCAGTTAGTCATGGTATAAGTTCAATTCAAGTTCTACGACAATAAAGTATCCGTAGACGTTCCCCTACCACATCGTTAAATCTTTGAGCTTAACAACAAAATATTACAATAACAATCATAAATACGAATGTGGGTCGTTATTTTAAGAAGTAAGGGGGTACAAATGAAAAGAATCGAAATTGACAACTTTTTTTTAAAAAATTCAGCGAAACAGACGTTAAACCCTTCTATTTCGCTTTCTCTGTTTCATTTTCCTACTGAAACCAAGTAGAGTCTTTGACCTTGTTTCTCTCCTCACGCGATCAAAACAGAATAGTCCATTGTTTATGAGGTGTTGGAAGGACGTAACGGTCGCGAGAACTAACGAACAGTGGGACAAACACAATTAGTAGATGATGTTATCCGTATCACTATCTGGACATATAGAGTATTGTCATTTGATAATGACCTTCCGCTGTCATTACGTGTCATGGCTGAATGGTGAATGTTTGTGTATAAGGAAACGACTCTACTATTACTATTATTATTCGTAATATCTTTAATTTTATTATTATTAATATTATTATTAATTCTATTAGATGAAGCGTATGATCAAACGTATTTAACTAATATTTATTTCATATTAATTGTGGTTGTTTCTCATAGCAATACTTCACGCTGTCATTCGGATATAATGAATGTGATCCAAGTGAGACTCATTCTTTATCTTCTTCTTCTTGTTAGACATTGTGGACTTCACCACATGGACTTCACCATATTAATTTAACTTTAGATTAGGAAACAAGGCTGACGCAGAAAAGGATAAGCAAAAGATATTGTTACACATAAAATATGTATTTAACAAGATATACAATATCAAACAACAATGTGAAAGAAAGCATGCATTTAAGTAAGAAAAGGTTGGATAAAACAAGAGTTGTCTCTCTTTGAGTGTTATTTGTATTTCAAAGTTCACTGGAAGAATGTTTATGAGAGTCTCTTATAATGACTGTTCTCAAAAGATTTTGCTGTGTAAAAAAAGATTATGGGAGTGTATACAAGGTATGTTCAGCATATGAGTCGTGTGTGTGAGTGAGAAGGTTGGCGCATGGTTTCAACTGTCGTGGATTCGTTTTGGCAGTTGAATTCTCACTAATTAGCCAAGAAAAATTCTTGCTTAAATAAGTTACTATAGGATCCAGATCGCTGCGCGGGAAAAGTTATTCTTTTCGCGCAGACGATCTGATTGGTTGTCATTGACCAATCAGCGAGCGAGCTTCGGGGAGACTTAAGAAATCTTCTGTGATCCGTTTCTCCCAAAAGTGCACAAAACTGACTACATAATAATAGAGCGATTACAAAATTGTCACATTGCTGCGATTTGTAAATTGTCTATAATAACGCACTAATTAATTAACCAATGAATGCTCGGCATTGTATGTGATTTGTATTTTTGTATGTATGTATGTGTGTGTGTGCGTAATAGATCGGCACAGGCCAATAAGAAAAGAGGGAAAACATATTTCTGCAGAAAATAGAAACAGAAGAATTATCATTAATTTCCCAATCAAATCGGTCCATTTTAGCGATGCCAAAAATAGCAAACAAACTGTAGCGCTACTCAGGTAACCAATCATTATAAAGGGGAGATAACCAACATCTTTTCGCTAAGCAAAAAACGAAAAAAAAACACATTTCATAATTTTTCGATTACATTACAGAAATGTTTTGTACTTTTTTTTTTACATCTAAAACATTTGATGAAAGCTGCAGAATAAATCGTCCGAAATAGGGTTGCAATATCGACAAGTAGTTCAGTTATTCGATCAACATCTATAATGTCCATGCCTCTTCTCAAATTATCAAAATAGACATAAATAAGTAAACACTATTAATTCGTTTGATAAAAGAAAATTATTAATTTAATATCCCGTTAAACGTCAATGCTACCGGAAAAAAAATCAATGTCGTATTTGAAGAAGAATAATCAATGTTGTATTTAAGAAGAAATTGGTTTATATATTTAATCTATAAATAATCGAAGAGGTCGTCGCTACTAGGGAAAATTTAATAGATAAACCAGGTTTGAATTCACTTTGTATGAATATCCTTGGAAAAAAAATCAACTCCCCATCATTAAATATACTGAAAAAAATGTCACTATGTCACTGTCATGGCCTTGACATTCAATAATAAAAAGAAAACTGTATTGTTTTTATTTACACTATTTACATTATTTGCACTGGCACTGTTATCCTCATCTTTGTTGCCATATTCACGACATTTCAATCATTGTACGCTCTGTCATTCTTTAGGTGATTGGATTTTCGAACAGGACTCTACTTCTGTTTTTTTTTTCTTTTTAAATGAAAACATTTTCGCCTCCGTAATTTTAATTGTAATAATCTGATGGGTGATTTTTTATTCGAAGTATAAATGCTATTTAAATAAAAAGGAGATTCGTTAAATTAATTTTAGATTGATTTTTTAAAAAAAATGGGTTGTTGAAAAGAGTATTTAAACCTGATCGGTTGCTATGTAAATTTGTTTTAATTTTAAAATTATTGTAAGAAGCAGACGATAGCGAATAAAATAGCAACCAGTTGGAGGAGTGTTTGCCAATCAGAATAGTTTTTTTTTTTTGTTATTCCATGAGTGTTTTTATGTTTCGTATTTTTTTCTTGGAAGATTGGAAGGGAAAAAAAGCTAAAATTGTATTTTGGTACGTAAAAAAAAGAAGAAACGTCTGAGTATATAATTGCACAATTTTTATTTTTTCGAATGGAAATCTCACGGACTTGGTCAGGCTTTTAGTTTATTTCATTTAAAAAATTTCCCAAGAGAAGTAAAAACATTTTTTTTCTGTTTAATTGTTTTGTTTTATATTATTTTCCCAGAGACCAATTACAAAATAAAAAAATATATATAAATGTGTAAAATTCTGGAAGAATTTTGCTTTTGTTTTTATTATTTTTATTTTAACAGGAAAAAAAACATCTTGAACCAGAACAACAGATGAAATATTTCCATTGGTGAAATTTGGGGAGATATATTTTTTTGTCAAAGAGTTCTCATTGAACCAAAAACCAATGCAGGCCATTCCCTTATGACAGGTACGATAATTGACGTAAAGGACATAGCATGGACGTTCCGTCCCTTCCCAGGTACAAGCAGCAATCACTTCAGTATTAAGCCAATAATAAGGTATAAGGTCATGACAATAAGAGGGTTATTGAAAATCAAATTCATTGTAATAATTTGCAAAATGTCTTAGTATATTTTTGAGGCATTTACGATAGAAATACACAACCCCAATGAATTCATTCTAAAAAGGCTCCAAACATCCAAAAGTACGACGCTTCGTTTACAAGTTTGCACCGAGGCAGGATAATTTTTTTTTTATTATTTTAAATTTTTTTTTTTTTTAAATCATTTCACCTCAAACAAGGCATTAATACCGCTAGTGTGTATGTAAATACAGGGAGTAAATAAAATTTAGTGAGGAGAAAGGACAATAAAAGGACTGGTTCCACAAGACAGAAGGTGGTGATTAACGTTAAATTCGAATGTTTGAAGACTGTAGTTGACAGAGAAGCAAAAAATCGGAAAGGACCTTATTTACATTATTCGGACTATTGTCCTAATCTTTGTCGCCACATTTATTACAATATTAATTTCAGTATTTGTTTATATTTCTAAGATGAGGTATTATGTACACTATTTACATTATTCGGACTATTGTCCTCATCTTTGTCGCCATATTTATTACAACGTTTCGGCCGTTGTACGCTCTGGCCTTCTTCAGGTGGTTGGAATGTCGAACTTAATCCTTTATTTCGCTCACTGGGGTAGACTATTCTAGTTCAACATACCATGTATAATGGATTTCAGATATCAGTTATCTCCTGTTAATTTCCTTCTGAAAGTTCTCCACTGCCTTAACGGGGAATTGAACTCACACTCTTTGGGTCCTGTCACTGGATCTAACCAACGTCTTTATCCACTGAGCCATGTGCCCTTAAGTTCGACATTCCAACCAGCCGAAAAAGGACGGAACGTACAACGGCCGAAACATTGCGACAAAGATGAGGACAATAGTCCGAATAATGTAAATAGTGTACATAATACCTCATCTCAGAAATATAGACAGATACTGAGCGGCCGAAACGTTGTAATAAATATGGCGACAAAGATGAGGACAATAGTCCGAATAATGTAAATAGTGTACATAATACCTCATCTCAGAAATATAGACAGATACTGAGCGGCCGAAACGTTGTAATAAATATGGCGACAAAGATGAGGACAATAGTCCGAATAATGTAAATAGTGTACATAATACCTCATCTCAGAAATATAGACAGATACTGAGCGGCCGAAACGTTGTAATAAATATGGCGACAAAGATGAAGACAATAGTCGGAATAATGTAAATAGTGTACATAATACCTCATCTCAGAAATATAGACAGATACTGAGCGGACGAAACATTGTAATAAATATGGCGACAAAGATGAGGACAATAGTCCGAATAATGTAAATAGTGTACATAATACCTCATCTCAGAAATATAGACAGATACTGAGCGGCCGAAACGTTGTAATAAATATGGCGACAAAGATGAGGACAATAGTCCGAATAATGTAAATAGTGTACATAATACCTCATCTCAGAAATATAGACAGATACTGAGCGGCCGAAACGTTGTAATAAATATGGCGACAAAGATGAGGACAATAGTCGGAATAATGTAAATAGTGTACATAATACCTCATCTCAGAAATATAGACAGATACTGAGCGGCCGAAACGTTGTAATAAATATGGCGACAAAGATGAGGACAATAGTCCGAATAATGTAAATAGTGTACATAATACCTCATCTCAGAAATATAGACAGATACTGAGCGGCCGAAACGTTGTAATAAATATGGCGACAAAGATGAGGACAATAGTCGATATAATGTAAAATAGTGTACATAATACCTCATCTCAGAAATATAGACAGATACTGAGCGGCCGAAACGTTGTAATAAATATAGCGACAAAGATGAGGACAATAGTCCGTATAATGTAAATTGTGTACATAATACCTCATCTCAGAAATATAGACAGATACTGAACGGCCGAAACGTTGTAATAAATATGGCGACAAATATGAGGACAATAGTCCGTATAATGTAAATTGTGTACATAATACCTCATCTCAGAAATATAGACAGAATCGGAAAGGATTTCCACTGGTGAGAATTTCTGGAAAAGTAATCATTAGAATAGAACTGACGGATGCATCTAGTTAGTTCAACGGTTAGACATACTCGTTAATCTCGTAACAAGCTTAAATTAATGCAATCTAGGTATTAAGGATTACTGACTGACAGGGAAATTACTATGAAAATATTTTTAGTAAATATACAGGGAAACTACATTATATCGGTGGGAAAGTGTCTGAAATCAAAATGCCAGGTTACGATCGATTATATTACACACTTTGAATTTTGACAAGAATTTCGAGAGATATGGTAGGAACACCAGGCCAATTAGATCAGCAGTATTCAAATTGTTAAGGTCAAATATCAATCAGGTGCGGAAGTTTAAATATCTGGGAAGTATTCTGACATAGGACGGTAAGTGCGACACTGACATCCGTAGACGTATTTGGATGGCCAAGGACACATTCCAAAAGCTAGGAAGAATATTGTGAGACAGGAGGATTTCTTTGGTTACGTGACATCTGTCCTCCTTTATCCTTTACGGCAGCGAATGTTGGACGGTCTCCTCAAAGATGAAGACGAGAATCGAGGCAACGGAGATGTGGTTCTACAGAAAGATGCTGAGAATATTATGAACCGAGCGTGTGTGCAACGGTGAGGTCTTGGAGAGGATGCAAACAAGGAGTTGGCTTATAGTTAACATCAAGAAGAGGCAGAAGTTTCTGGCACATGTAATGAGAAAGGAGGGCCTGGAGAATCTGATACTCACAGGTCGAATAGAAGGTAAGAGGGACAAGGGAAAGAAATGCGTCACATACCTGGCAGGCTGAAGCAAGTGGATGACAGAACGTGGTCTGGGGGAGGTGGCAGAGGGACGAAACTTATTGAGAGCTACAAGGGATAGGGAGGAAGTGGAGAGCCATGATCGCCTACGTCCTGAAAGGACACGGCACATAAAAGAAAAATACTTCGCTATGAGTTTTATTTTACTCATTAAAAATTCAAACTCAAAAAATAGGAAAATCGTAAGATTTTCACGGTTATTGCTAGAATTGAAGAATGTGTTAAATTGCGATGGGTAAATTATCGCCATTCTAATTCACTTTAATTTCCTCATCTTCATTGCCATATTCCCAACGTTTCGACCGTTGTACGCCCCGGCATTTTTCAGGGGATTGTAATTTCGAATAGAAACCTTTATTTCGTCCACCGGAGTAGATTATTCTAGTTCCATGTGTCATGACTGTCCCGTATATCTCAGTTAACTCCCTTTAACTGAACTCTCTAAGTTTTTGGTTCACCACCACTGTGGCCTGGTGTTGATTTGGATCTAGTCCCTGGATCGAACCAACGTCTTTATATCCTGAGCCATGTGTCCTTGAGAACCGCTCCAAGTTTTGGTTCACCACTCCTGTGGCCTGTTATTTAACTGACAATATCTTTATCCACTGGGCCATGTTTGAGGACGAAATAAAGGGCTCGAATCGAAATTTCAATCGCCTGAAGAAGACCGGAGCGAACAACGATCGAAACTTTATGAATATGGCAATGAAGATAAGGATAACAGTCCGAATAATGTAAATAATACAAGTAATCATAGTACTCATCTCAGAGATATAGAGACAGAAACGTTGTGAATATAGCAATGAAGATGAGGATAACAGTCCGAATAATGTAAATAATGCAAGAAATCATAATACCTCATCTCAGACATATAGAGACCGAAACGTTGTGAATATGGCAATGAAGATGAGGATAACACTCTGAATAATTTAAATAATGCAAGTAATCATAATACCTCATCTCGGAGATATAGGCAGATATCAAAGAATAGGAGAAAAAGAAATTATTAAAAAAATGCCACGAGAAAAATGTTTAATGGTTACTTACCTATCGAAACATCTACGATTTCGGTGATTATTATTTCTTCCTTTTTTGTTTTTCTTTTATGAAGAGTTCGGATTAGGTAGATCTTGTCTTGACGTTTCTCTTCATATGTAGTAGTATTTCGATCATTCGACGCAGTTTATTGATTTGGCTATCATCCTGAAAACGCTTTGCTTTTATTCACGGAAGTTATAAGCTGTCCTGGTTCTGGAGTTCCTGATTATCCTGGAAGATTTCAGCTTTCCGTCTCTGGAAGATCCGGAGAAAAAAACTTATGTGAGAACCAACCCACGGATAAAGAAATAAACATTTTCACGCCTTCTCGATACAGTGGTTATTATCTTTCTGCCTAATCAGTGTAGGGATACGCCCAATTGTTGAACACTATATATGAAATTAACAATTCAACCGTTGACCCGATTCAATAGGCGGTCAAAGCAGAAAGAGGGAGAAAGAATGAAAAAAATTAGGATGGGGATTTATATTTAATATCAGTAAAGAGGGTCATGTCAAACTAGTGATGGTGACATTATACCTTCATTCATCTTCCCACAGGGCATTAAACTCTACACGGAGACCTACATCAAGTGCCATGAAGATGTTCTGCCCTGGTTCAAGTCCCGTTGCTAGACACAAGCTGTAGAACCCAGTCATGCCTGTCAGATAATTTCTGCGACCACATCACCCCTTACATCTGGTTACCTAACTCCCAGACTGCACCCCCACTTGATTATTATATGTGGGGCGCAGTTGAGCGAGAGACAAACAAAATTACTTGATGTAGTCGGAACTTCTATGCTAAGAGTTTTATTTTCTTATCTCGCACTTCCCGCTTGTGGAACTCTTTTAAGACTCCGTGCTTTCCAACAAACTTTAATCTGCAAAAATTTAAATGCAATGTCAATTGCTATCTACTGTCCTTCTGATTGCTCTTTTCTCTTTCTACTCATTACTAATGTTTCTGTTCCTAATTCTTACACACACTGTAACCTTATGCGTACTGTCTTGCTTGAGGTGATACTGATTTAAAACAAAGACAAAACAAAACAATAACGATGAAATGAAAGCAAGGATTATGGCAGAATTCACCAGCTTACACAAGGAGACCGTCTAGAAGAGGTGCAGAGGATTCCGAAATCGTCCGGTGGCCATGATTGAAGCCAATGGCGTTTTTATTGAATAAATTTACTCGTTAGTATTTCATGATATTTTTGTGCAATTTTGGTAAATTTTGAGTTAAGTATTTCTTTTGCAGCATTTAGACGACAATTTACCCATCGCACCGTGCATATCTGTTAAAATGAGATGTCAGCGTTATTATCATTTTTACGTTTACGACAATTTATCCAGCATTTATATGTCATTTTCGACGACAATTTACCCATCGCACCTATTGCACCTTTATATAATCTATTTAAATTGTTTTCAGATGAATATTTATTCTGTTAATTATTATATATAATTAAATTATAAAAGGAAATAAACAATTTATTTTCCATTAGTATTTTCCCAAGACAAAAATCATGTAAATTCTGTCGATTATGAAGATTACATTGAATATATTGCAATATAAAAAAAATATATATTTGAAAGGTATATTTCTTTCTTTTTTTTCTTGTCTGAGCAGAAGTATCTTTTAAAATACATTTTAAATTACATGTTTTTTAGGGTTTTTGTGCTCCCCCTCAGGTCTATGTAAACGAAAACTGAATGCTGATTCGGATAAATATACTGAAATATGAAAAGGTGGTTTGCAAAAAGAAAAAAAAAACAGCTCAAAAGCATCACTTTGAGTAGTTTATTTGTGGATGAATAAGTTCGCGTCTAGCACATTTTGATGAAAAAAAAGCTCTCAACAACGAAGGAAGCAGACAACAATTTATCGTGCATTATCTAATATGGTTCTTTAGGTGAATTAAAATACATTGCAGATAATTCCTGATGGAATTTCTAACAGTATGAATAAAATATATTTTCTATTTTCTAGTTTTAGATTAAGTCCACAATTGCTTCTAAATGTAAAATGCCCAGAGCGAAAATATTAGAATTAATTTGGGAGATAAAAAGGCTGATTATAATCATCAGTTAATGAGTCGTATTTATGAGAACAACGAGAATATTATAATTTTTATAATACATACTCAGAGTGGACCATAACTAAATATAGGAGGTCTGTCCGAACATTGGCGATCCTTTTAATATTAACAGGCAAATAGCCTAACTAAGGCGTTCTTAAATTAGTTATGGGTCCTACCATATTTATCTTAATATCAATTTTCGTTTTAAAAAGAGTCTATAATGCTTTTGTTTTTCGTTCAGTTTAATCTCGTTCGACGACGATTTTAAGAGAAAGACAAGAGTCGTAGAGACCGAGATTTGAATTGTACATAGTAGGATTGACAGAATTCACTGATACGTCATATTGCCAAACATCATTGTCTGTGACGTCAAGAACTTACTCATTCAGTCGTTGAAATTATGACAGGCACACATTTCAGAAACTCCATATTGTAACAAAAGAGAAAGTGAGGAAAAAAGAGATAGAGAGAGGGGAGAGGCTTCCTCTTCCTCTCTTGTCCAACTCTATGGCTCCGGGCGGAGAGGAACACAGACAAGGTTATGCCAAAGGGCAGAGTTTCGTTTGGGGAGGTAAATAAACCCGAACCTGTGTATAAGGGGTTTACGGGCAATTTTTCACTGGTCTTGTGCCACATGTCGCATTGTGGGGAAGTTGGTAAATAGGGAGAGAGGCCGATTTACAAGGCGAGAGACAAGGCGAAATAGAGAGCAGTAGTTTCAATGACAAAATGCGATAAAGAAACTCATAAATAATATGTACATCTCCAGAACGAATGTTTTTCAAATTAGTAATGGCTATATTGATAGTCAGTCAGTTATACGCCATGCATAGGGCACATCGAGGTGATGTAATGGTTAGCAAGCTTGTCTCGCTAGAACAATTACGACTGAGTAGTGAGTTCGATCCTCACTGAGTATCCCATACTTTCGGCTTTGTGCCACATCTGCGCTACGCTGGGAAATTACTATATGCCATGTGTAATACACGCTTCGGCGATCATATATCTTTCGATACATGACTGACGAGGCAGATTTTTCCCCGCAGTATGTTGCCAATTCGTTCTGTAGTAGACCATCCAAGGCTATAGAACCCGGTCTGTCCTGCTTTCCAACCAACTTTAATCTGCAAAAATTTAAATGCAATGTCAATTGCTATCTACTGTCCTTTCGGTTGCTCTTTTCTATTTCTACTCATTACTAATGTTTCTGTTCCTAATTCTTACACACAGTGTAACCTCTTGCGTACTGTCTTGCTTGGGGTGATACTAATTAAAAACAAAACAAAACAAAACACCAACGATGAACTGAATGCAAGGATTATGGCAGAATTCACCAGCTTACACAAGGAGACCGTCTAGAAGAAGTGCAGGGGGATTCCGAAATCGTCTGTCCTTCTAAGGGTAATAAAAAGAAGACTCATATATTTCCCAAGGGTATTAGTGAATGCAATTGATTCGAATGGAATTCGAACTCGGCCCTCTGATAACCATCCGAGCTGCTAACCATTACTCCACAGTTATATTGAGCGAACTTTAAACAGATATAGTTTTCAGCAGGTTAATGATAGTAAAATGTGCTGAGGCAGGTTTAGTTAAGATGGATCCGTTGACACCGACAAAAGTTACCAATACTTGTTAGGTTATTTATTTTTATAGCACTGGTAATAATAATAGTCTACAGTGGAAGGCATCTGTTTATCTCGTGAGTGATAATGCTTGACACAAACATTATCTCACGGGATAAACTTAGGTTCATATTCAGTCCTTTTGGGATCAGTGCCTGCAATGGCTCAGCAGCCGAACTTTGCATGGCAAGTCACTTCTGCAGGTGTGGCAGACGAAGTTTGAATGTGGAATGGGAGTTTGATATTGTTCCCGCTAGTTCCCACTTTGTCTCCTGAGCACCAACAGTTGCTTCCTCTTTTTCTCGCACTTTATGATTCCTTGATTAGCATGTCACTAGTCACTGCGGTCGTCTACTAGATGTTTCTAGCTACCTGAGTCGATGCTTGTGATTTTCGAAATAATAATAATAATAATGAATACTAAAGATATGCAAAGATCTGGAGATGGAAGTAGAAAAATGTGGCACTTAGAAACTTAAACTGTTACTGTTGTGGCTGGAGCTTTATTTGTAATAATTAACTATTTCAGGTTCATGAAAAATATCCGCATATTTTGAGGAAAAAAGCCGGTGACTGGAATAATTTAATCAAAGGCTGCTTAAAAAGGCGCCACATTCGAAATCAACGAATACATACAGTTAGGAAAAATGAGTTTGAAATCATAGAACGTGATCAAGAAGCTGGAAAAGCGAAGTATTTGTTTTCTCGAGCGGCCTGCGAGATTTCACGAGACCTTCTTAAAGAAAAAACAAACAAAAAACAAAACCGAAAAATCAATAAATTAAATGCAATACGTCTCCATGGGCAGTACGTCAAGTTATTACATTACCTCCACATTGATAAAAAAAAAAAAAAAACAAAAAACATCTTCAATATGGCTTCCAGGCTTTGAGTCCAAACAGAAGGACAGATAGCTTAGAGATTATAAGACAAAAATCAAACACTGCGCTTGAATAACCCCAAAAAGTGAAAATCTACGATTAAGTTAAAACGAGGAACCAAAAACTAAACAACCAAGTTTGACACCAACTGAATATTTATGTAGCCATGTCGAAGTGGAAAAGCTATTCGTTTTGCACGGCACAAGGCCATGAACATTAAAAAAAGAATGGTTAGGATATGTGCCCGTTTCACACACAGTGGTTTCTGGTTTCACTCAAAACTAAAAATCGCTCTATAGACAGTAGCCTTTCGAGAAGTGCTGACCGTGTCTGGAAAATAAAACATTCCCGTAACTCTAGATACATACATAAAAAAAATCCTTCCATTTGATTAAAAGTAAGAATAAAATCATTCTTAATAATGGCTAAATGTATAGCCGAAAGCGCTCGGACATACAAAACATTCGAAAAATTTACACATAATTTATGTCCAGAAAAGAAAAAAAACAAAAAAAACTTAACCTCATCATTTTTAACGAAAATTGTACAATAGTGTTATTGGTACCCAAATGCAAAATTATCTATCTATCTATCTATCTATCTATCTATATCTATATATATATATATATATATATATATATATATATATAAATGGTAATCCTTATGGAATTTTCAATAAGATATAGATCCAGGGAGAGCTCTATGTCAAGAGACAGAACAAAATTTTCGGCTTACATAAGCCATTATTATTATTATTATTATTATTATTATTATTATGTAAGCCGAAAGCTTAGATTGGATTAAAAAACATGTATCAATATGGTGATTTCCTTTTGTTTTTCAATGATAATGTTATTAAGCTTATCAGACAATATGAGAGGAACTTACTTAAAATAAATAGACAAAACTTGTCTATATTGTCTAATGCAACATGCATCAATATATATATATATATATATATATATATATATATATATATATATATATATATATACAAAGAAATAATCACACATAGAATCAATATTTCTTTGTATGTAAATTATATGCTGCCTAATGTTTTATGTTTATATATATATATATACTCGACTTTCCCGTCGAATTCGTCTATGAGGCTCAAGCAGATCAATTTCTACGAACCGATAGCTCGACACCTGCACGAGATTTGATTATAGTGGTGAAGGTTTTGTGCTGAACCATCGAAACCTTTTGAAGGCCCGAATACAGAGACCTGGTGCCACAAGATGCCCAAATTTTGGAGGCACGGTGGAGTAGGGGATAGCGGCTCCGACTGAGGAATTTGAGAGCCGAGTTCGAATTCCAGTCGAATCCATTACATTCACTTACGTGCTAATATTTTTGGGAAAGGTATGAATCCTCTTCTCCCTCCAGGGATGGGTAAATAGCAGGACAGACTGGGTTCTATAGCTATGGATGGCAACTGGTCTAGAAGAAGAACAACTCTGAATTCAAATACTGCGGAGCATATATATATATATATATATATATATATATATATTAGGTTGGTGCAAAAATAATGTCGTTTTTTGACGTTAAAAAATACGTCTAAAAAACGACATCATTACGTCATTATTTTTGCACCAACCTAATATATATATATATATATATATATATATATATATATATAACTATTATGGAAATGATTCTATAGTGCACGAGGATGGCTTCGGTGCTTATATGTGCTTTTACTGTTAAACTCTGTTCGTTATCTTCTAAGCCTTGAGGGGAATTATTTGGGAGCTGATAATTATTTCAACAGTAAAACGATGTTACCATGGACGGAATTATGTGCATATAATCCAGTAGAATCTGTGATAGAATCCGGCAAATATAATCCGATTAACAATTCAGAGCCATTATCCATTACACCACCCGTACATCCAAGCTTACGGCACCTGGTATTTCCAAGCCATTACCCATCTAAGTAATAACCAGGCTCGACGTTGCTTAACTTTGGTATCGAACAGAAGCCGGTTGTATCAAAGTGATATTTCCGTAAACCTGAAAGTGGAGCTGGAAGAATAAACCAAGGAATTTTTTGATATTTCATCTTATGGAGCAAAGCATTCTTTCTTTATTGGTAGTGAAGATGAAAATAGTTCAAAAGAGAGATATTTTTGAAGAGAGAGGGGAGAGAGAGAGAGAAGAGAGAGAGAGAGAGGATTTACTCTTGTTTAATAAGCAAAGTTCTTAAAACGGAAGAGCACAACCAGTAATCACGAGAACCAAACTTGTAAGCGGTTGTACGGTGTGGATACATAAAGGCGTCTGTTATGATCCGAAGTGTCACACTGGTATAAACGGAAATAGTGATTCCTGTGGGTTTTTAGTAGCTTATGACACAAGAATAAACCAAGGATTGCGATTTTAATTGATATTTCATCTTATGGCATATATATATCCAAGAGGATAGAATATAAAAAGCCTTAAAACACTAATATTACATGGTTATAATTATTACCGACGTCGTCTAATTTTAAACAGGAAAACCTCAGTAATTCGATAGCATAAAGAGGGCTTGAACAATTTTCAAAGGACAAAAAACTTTGAAACTGAAACGAAAAGTTTGTATCTTTGTAGTGAATAAAATGGTTTTTCCATTTGTTTGAGAAGAAAAAAGAAAAAAGGTGTAGTGAAACAATAGACTTGTTTAAAATTCTGATAAATAAATAATATATATATATATATATATATAAATATATATATATATATATATATATATATATATATATATAATATTTTCAGGTAAAAGTAAATTATTCTAAATTGAGAAGGCGATTTCTAAATTTATTAAGCCAGGATGATAATCAACATATATTAATCCTTATTAAGCAGGATTGTTCATAAAATAACAGATTTTTCGACTGAAACAAACTAGTGAATAAAATGGTTTTATCTTTGATAAAACAATAAAAATATATTATATATATATATATATATATATATATATATATATATATATATATACATATATATATAGAAGGATGACATTAATAATCCTTATTAAAGAATAACAGATTTTTCGAATCAAACTTGTGTATCTTTATATATATATAATATATATATATATATATATATATATATATATATATATATATATATATATATATATATATATATATATATATATATATATATATATATATATATATATATATATATAGATATATATATATATCAGAGATAGAGAGAGAGAGAGAGAGGTAGATAGATAAATAGATCGGTATATAAGTACATAGTTAAAACACCACGAGATGGAAATAAGTCATCAGAATATCTCAGATCTGACAGTAAAGTGGCATTTATGCTCCAGAGTATTGAAAACTATAACCTCCTTTGTCATACTTTTCAATCTACATGGAATAGATGTACACACACACATACACACACACATACACACACATACATAAAGACACACACACACACATATATATATATATATTTTTTAAATATTTTAAATCTACCTAATAATGTTTAATAACACGTGCTGCCGCTTCGATGGCCAAACTCAGCTTTCAAACGAAGTACAATGAGTTTGTGCAGTAAAGGGTTGAAAGTTCTCTGAGCCACTAGAAACCTCTTCTCGCCACTGTCAGACGGAGAAAAATTGCGTGGTTTGGACACATTACAAGACACGACAGCCTGTGCAAGACCATCATGCAAGAGACTGTTGAAGGTTGGCGTAAGAGAGGACGTCAACGCAAAAAACTGGTTGTTTAATATCAAACAATGGATAAATATAACTATGCCGTTGATAGACCTTTGGGGAGGAGATTCAATATGGCTTCTGCATTAAGATCCCCTCTACGATTACAAATGTCAAGAGGGATGATGATGATGATGATGATGATGGCGATGATGATGATGATGATGTGCAACAATAACACTTCTTCAGAACTTGGCAATCATTCCTCGGCACAATTTCTCCTTTTGTCGCCCTTAGTAAAGTTTATATACTATTTACATTATTCGGACTATTGTCCTCATCATTGTCGCCATATTTATTATAACCTTTCGGCTGTTGTACGCTCCGGGATTCTTTAGTTGGTTGGAATGTCGAACTGAACCCTTTATTTCGCTCACTTGGGTAGACTGTTCTAGTTCCACGTGCCATGTTTAATGGATGTCAGTTACCAGTTATCTCCTGTTAATTTTCCCTCTGAAAGTTCTCCACTGCCTTAACCGGGTATTGAACTCACCTTCTTTGGGTCCTATCACTGGATCTAATCAACGCCTTTATCGACTGAAATAATGGGTTCAGTTAGACATTCCAACCACCTGGAGAAGGCCGGAGCGTACAACAGGCGAAACGTTGTAATAAATATGGCGACAAAGATGAGGACAGTAGTCTGAATAATGTAAATAGTGTACATAATAAATAATCTCGGAAACAGACAGATACTAAAGTTTATATTTTTGATATATCTCCTAATCCGTTACAAAAGCTCGTTATGCGTTCTTTTCGGCTGTCCCTCTTGCCTTCAGTATGCCCTGTGAGTATCAAATTTTTCAAGTCAGCTTTCCTCATTATGTGCCCTAGAAATTTCAAGTATCTCTTTCTGATATTAAGTGTGTCTCCTTTTTGTTTTCATCTTCTCTAAAACATCGTCCTTGCTCAAAAGTTCCCTCGATGCCATTCTCAGCATCCGCCTGTAGAACCACTTTTCTGTTACCTCGTGTCTCTTCTGCATCTATCATATTAGAATACCGATATTACATAAAAGATCAATACCATCTCCTTTGTTTCTAATGACATTTTCCTTTTTTTAATACTTTGCTTAGCTTTTGGGAGACATCTTTCGCTATCCCAACATGTCTTATTCCTTATGTAAAGTTAAGTGCCCTTTTTGTTTCAATTTTGTCTAAAACTTCTTCGTTACTCACATGTCCAGAGTCCATGGTATTCTCAGTATCCTTAGGTAGACCTACATCTCTATTACTTCAAGTCTCTTCTTCATCTGTAAAGAAATTGTTCAGGATTCACTGCCATATATGAGGACTGATATTACGTTATTGTTCACTAATGTTTTCTTTGTTTTAACGAAATTTTCCTGTTTCTTAATACTTTACTTAGATTGTGGAAGGCATCTTTCGCTATTCCAATGTAACTCCGGATTTCAATATCTCACTTTCCTTACTCTGTTAAAACACTTTCCAGATATTTAAATTTCTGTACTTGTTTGATTTTGGTATTTCCAAATTCTAATCTGCGTGTTGGGTTTTATCTTTTATACACGGTTGTTAGCAAGAGGAACAGTCCATTAATCTAACACACGTGCACTTAAAGATACAATCAGTCGCTATAAAAGATGATTTTTTAACTAACAAATATTGATAAGTAGATTACAGAGGTAAGAGATGATTGCTAATTGACAATTGTACTGATCAACAACAACAAAAAAAAATGAAATAGTGTTGAGACACCAAACATCTTTTTTTTTTTTAGCTAATTTGAGGGCGTTGAATCTGAAAATGACCTTACTTTTTCTTGGTTAGCTACCGTTTTTGTTGTACAGAAATGCCTCATTTTGGAAAAAAAGCATTTTTTCATTTGTTTTCTCTATATATGATATTGATCGATGGCAATATTTCTCAAAATAAAATCATAGAAACCTCTCAATTCGTATTTAAACCAACAAATATTGGTCTATTTATTGAGAAATACTATTTTTGCAATAACAATCGTCTTTAAAAATTGAATATACCAAGATCAACAAGTATTTTCATCAAATCGTTTAATAAACTAACAGCAGAAATAAAACCTTCGTGAACATAAGAACTATGGTAAATATTTTCTCTTTCTTGATTGTCTGACATGTTCAATGTTATTTAAGTCCCTTTTGATACTCCATCAGTATCATGTACAATGGAATAGGTGAATTCAATTGAGATGTCTTTAGTTGGAGTTTCTTTCTAACTGAGAAAACAAAATGCTTTCAACGTGCTTGGTTTCCTTCCGTAGTGAAGGGATAAAAGTGATGGGATAAATTTATGAATATCAAACAGAAGATTTTAGGGTTTCATTTTTTTTTTTTGATGCCACTTTAACTATCAGGTTTACTAAAGTGTATTACTGGTAAAATTTGTCAGTTTATTTGAATTTTTACGATAAATTGAAAAACTTTGGTACATCTATTTTAAAATTTTCAACTCAAAAACACTTTTTTCTTATAAAAATAGTTTATTTCAGGTAGCTGACACAAATTGTTCGGCCTACCTGAAAATTGATGGGTTTCTACGACTTTTAACTAGATTTTGCGATCAGCCAAGATCGTAAATTGATTTTTTTTTCAAAAATGATCAGTTTCAGAACAGTAAAAACGGTAGCTAACCATGAAAATCTAAGGTCATTTTCAGAATCAGCACCATCAAATTAACTAAAAATTGTTTTTTGTTTCTTGGCACCAAAAATCGTGTTGAACAATGTCATTAACAATTTTGAGATTCAGCACCCTCAAATTAGCTAAAAAAGATGTTTTGTCTCTCGGCATCCTTTAAATTTTTTGTTGACCAGTGTTATTAAAGAAATGCCAGTCCAAATTTCTAAAATCACTGCTCACAAATTTCCATCTAAGAAATTCAAATAATATCACATGATTCGAACGTAATGTAAACCCAGATTGCAACGGATTAATGGTTAGCGAATAAAACAGGGCGTCATTACGTTTTACTAGAAAGTATATATACACAAATGTAAATTAAACTTTTTTTAATCCCTTTTGATACTCCAGCAGTATCATGTACAATGGAATAGGTGCATTCAATCTGCCAAAATTGTAAATTGATCTTTTATTCCAAAAATGAGCAATTTCAGTAGAGGAAAAACGATAGCTAACCATGAAAAACTAAAGTCATTTTCTAAATCAGCACCATCAAATTAGCTAAAAAAATGTGTTGTTCCTTGGCACCAAAAATCGTGTTGACCAGTGTTATCACTCATACAACAACTGCAAATTTATTGCATGTCTGTGAGATTAATTTTTATTTTTCACTAACAATATAAAAAAAAACAAAAAAAAACAAATAAAAAAACGGCTAAAGTTTGTTTGAGTTTTCAAATCAGTCCATTTTAAAGTACTAAAATCTCTTCTAGTAAAGTTTCGGGTATTTGTACAATCCCTATCACCAAAATCCACAAAAATTGGAATTTTTTGTTTGTGATTCTATAGTGTAATTCCTGGACTGGCATTTAGACCTCTGTCATTTTCTGACCGACGTGATGTAGTTTCCCTCTATCTTTCTACAAATATTTTCATAGCTGTTGTTCCGAAAGGTTTTCCTCTTTGGTGACTGGATTACAGGAATATAAACGTGCTACTTGATTGGCAATTAGGTCTCACCGTTTTACTGTTGAACTGCTAGTATGTTCTATTTCTAATAGTTTCTTTTCTCGTACTTCTTGCATGTGGAACTCACTCCTGACTTCTTGCTTCCTGGCCACCTACAATCATCAAAACTTAAATTCAATGCCAATCGCCATTTTCTCTCTTCGTGAATTCTTTTCCTCACTCAAGTTTTCTCTTTCACTCCCTGTAACCCTTTGCGTTATAATGGCTTTGATAATGATAAAAAATTAAATGTAAGTAAATATATAAGATATATGGTGGTCATCACTGAACGATAGTAAGTCTCCTCAAGTCTTTCAAAGATCTCCAGTAATTGAAAATATGTTAGTAGAATTACAACACCAGAAATATCTCAAAGGAGACTTGGTTTGCATGACCGTGGGTACGCCTGTGGGGTCCGAGAAGAGACACCTGCTGTATTTTCTTTTCTGTTCATCTTCTAGAATAAAGAAAAAAAATATTATTCAGTATAAAAGGAATTAATATATTAGTCATAGCGTCCATGTTGGCCGACTTCAGCGAGTTCTGGGTATTGTAGGGAGGCTGATTGGTAGCGCCCTGTTGACAACCTTTCAGTTGTAGCCTTTCTAGATAATTCAAGTTTCGAGATCAAGCATACCATTATCAGTAAACTCGCTAAGAACCGTTGTGGTTAAGAGCCCGTGATCCGGGTCTTTGTATTTATGATGTCGGCAGGAAAGTTTCATGATAATTAATGATCCTGATATGACTAGAAGACAACGTCAAAACACACACACACACACACACACACACACACATACACTATAATAAAAAGTAAAAAAAAACAATTTCTACCATTTGAAGGAATTTATCAAGGCAAGTAAGTAAACTTGGTATAAAAGATTTTCCTCATGTCTTTTCTTTTCTTTATATTCTCTTTAGATATACTTTATTTATATCTGACATTCTGCAGACACACATACATACACACACAAGTATATATATATATATATATATATATATATATATATATATATATATATATAAATGCGAATTTCAGTATGTCACTGTGTCACACTTTTTCAGCTTTACTCCTAGAAGCCACAGCTCAACATATACCATTTTGCAATCAGGTCGACACCGTCAGGAAATTAAACATGTCAATATCACTACACAATTGCAGTCGTGTTTCGATGCGCATACAATGCATTTCATCAGGCGATTGTAAATTACTGGCGAGTGAATAATTTATTCAGATTTAAAAGCAAAATACAGCCTCGTTTTACAAAAAAAAAAAAAAAATAAAGTAGTTTGTAAGCTTTACTCAGCTCAACCAATCAAATATGACCTTCGTTAAATTTAAACCGGACCTAGAACCACAATCATGAAATTTGAGATTTCCAAGTTTTTTATCATTGCGATTGTTTTCGGATTCCACCAATTTGGCTTCTGCTGAAAATAAATTAAAGGGACACAACTTTCTAACTTTCAATAGCTCATGTTCTAATGAAAAATTACTATTCTCAAATTACAGTGTTCCAAAATAAAATTGTCTGTTTTTTCAACTTTAATCCTAGAGGTCGTAGCCCAACATATCGGACTATATTTGAATCAGGTCCACATTGTGAGTAATTTTTTTAAAAATCCCGACCGGATCAGTACCTTCAATCCTGAAATTTTTGATTCTCAAGTTTTTATTACTGCGATTGTTTTCGCCGATTTTTTTACGAGATTTTTTGCGATTAATTTTTTTTTTTTTTTGTTTTTGTACGATAACAATGTTTATAACTTGGAACTAAATTTGGGAATAATCGAAATTAATGCCGAAATCCAGCAAAAGTCACCCATGAAAAGAAAATAATTGTTTGTACAGAAAGTAAGGACCTAGGTACATCAAATTGTCTTTAAATTAAGTAGCGACAAAAGAATTATCTTGGGAATTTTAAAAGGTAAGCTTAATATGAATGTTATACTGAAATGCAGCGATCAATTTTGCGTTCATCTGTAGTTTATTGTTGCCTATCACATCTACTCCACCATATTTATTGTGAGGAAGTGCTAGGTTAAATACTGCCCGATAGAGCGGTTTTTTAAGCTAGTATATATATATATATATATATATATATATTATGGATTATATAGTTTAGCTATTATCTATTCTGATTTATTAATCGCATTAATATTGTTAATTGATTTAAAGATTATCTCTTTATAATATATATAATATATATATATATATATATATATATATATATTTAGTTTAATATATTTATATATGCAATCATATATCTAAAATATATAAATATATATATATATATATATAAATATACATATATATATATATATATATATATATATATATATATATATATATATATATGTATTAAAAATAATTCCAAGAGTATAGAATCCAGGTAGAACTCAATCAATGGAATAAATTATGACCATGGAATATTAGTGTTTAAGCCTTTTTTTATATATATATATATATATATATATATATATATATATATATATATATATATATATATATTGGGACATGTTTTGTCTCCTTATTGTCAATTCGATCTTTTTCATATTCAGGGATAAATTATTTTGGTGTCATTATTAAAGGAAGAGAGAAAATCGCCATGTTGATGCATATTATTTTATTCTGAGTACTTTTGACGTAGCACAATCTCATCATCAGGGTGTTGTTTATTTTGAGACAAATATTGTAGTGTTCATCATTTTGAAAGATAAAATTGATGCGTTTAGCTGAAATTTAATTTTTTTACTTGTGAAGTGAAGAAGGGTGTGTAACTACGTCATCAGTTGACATCGATTCAGGGGAGGTAACTAAGTAGGGTCTGATAAGAGCTTTAAGAAGAAGAAACACATGTTCGCAAATCCTTTGTTTTTGAGTTAAGTTTAAAGAACGTTTACGATAGATGGCACTGTGTTGCCATATAGACTGGGTTACATTTGTCATTCGTGTACAATTATGTA
The DNA here is from genome assembly GCA_903632075.3 of Acanthosepion pharaonis. Taxonomy (NCBI): domain Eukaryota; kingdom Metazoa; phylum Mollusca; class Cephalopoda; order Sepiida; family Sepiidae; genus Acanthosepion; species Acanthosepion pharaonis. Next base: position 807,861 of record CAHIKZ030000649.1, read on the forward strand.
TAGTCTGTTTTCAACGTTTAATTTGCTCCTGTTTATCGTTACGTTGCTGAGACAGGATCCGTGGAACAGAGTAGAGTATATAAAAATATATATATATATATATATATATATATATATATATATATATATATATATATATATATATATATATATATATATCATGGAGTGTAAATTTAACAGCGTCTATTTTAAATTAATAACTCAAAAACGAAAAATTTGCGGACATATATCTATATATGTCCTTATTTTCTTGTGAGGAACCCGCCCCCAATATTGGTAAAATTATTTTTGACACACCCTCTATATATTTATATGTGTGTGTGTGTGTGAGTGTGTCTTTGTGTGGGTATGTGTATGTGGGGATGTAATTGTGCGTATGTATGTGTTTGTGTATGTGTAAAATACTGATACGGATATATATATATATATATATATATATATATATATATATATATATATATATATATATATATCCTTATCTGAATTTTACACACACACACACACACACACACATATATATATATATATATATATATATATATGTGTGTGTGTGTGTGTGTATCCGTATCTGTATTTTTACACGCACATACACGTATTTACATACAAATTCAGAATTTTGTCAGGTGTTTCGTTTTTTTTTCTATCTGGAGGTGTACAACATTTCCTTTGTAAATGGAACAATACTTTTACAGAAAGTTTTACATCACTTAATTTCGTACAATATGAATACACTTAACTCCATATTGCTAACACCTGAACTGATAAAAATAAGTGTGCCTACAGGCAAGATATCTGCAGACAGGTAATGTAAAGAAAGAAATAGATAGATAGATAGATAGATAGATAGATAGATAGATAGATAGATTAGTCAAGAAAGATAGATATATAGATAGATAATGAAGCGAATGATTATGAAGGGAAAGATAGATAGATTATAAACGGAATTCATCCAACGCACTTTCCCATTGCTTGATGCCTTACGAAAATATTCTGCTATTAGTACGTCATAATGGCCAACGGAAAAGAGAATAGATTAATGACCATTTAGACATGGTAACTGTTCTGTTACTAATCTACTCAAAAATAACACTACAAAGTTGTTATTTTCGTTATTTACCTTGACAATAATATCTCTCTACCTATATATATATATATATATATATATATATATATATATATATATATATATATATATATATATATATATATATTGAATTTGTAGGTCTGATGAATTGGATCGTAATTACGATTCCAATGTAATAAATTATGACCATGGAATATTAGTGTTTATACGTTTTTATTATATTCTTACTCTGTCCTGGACATTGAGTTCTACCTAGATTCTATCCTCTTGGGAATATATATATATATATATATATATATATATATATATATATATATATGTGTGTGTGTGTGTGTGTGTGTGTGTGTGTGTGTGTATTAACCACTATATTATCTATCTATCTATCTATCTATCTATCTATCTATCTATATATATATATATATATATATATATATATATATATATATAGGTACCTTCATGAGATCACTAAAAAAATGAAAAAGACGCCAAACTTGACGAAAACAAAATTTTATCGTCTAAATATTTATATTATTATTAGGAGGAAAGATCAAAGTATTTTGGGCTTATTTTTTTACATTTTTTAATCGTTCCTAAATTTTTCTTATTTGAGTCAGCAAAATTAACAGATAATCAATCATGTCAACCATTTTTCCCATTTTATAAAGAAAATAAAATCTCAGTTTCAAATTCTTTTAAAAATCAATTATAATTTTTTCATAACTAATTTTAAGAAAATTAGAAATTATAATGTTTATTTAAAATATTTTGAAACAATAGTTTCTGCTCTGAAAATAAGTAGTTTAAAAATGAAACAAAGCAGGTCATAACATTTCGCATCACTTGACAGCTGATGATTGATGATGTCGTACGGAAGGACTCATGTGATATAATTAATTAGATTTAAGTGAACAAATTATTTACTTGTTATTTTTAAGGAAAACTTTCAGAGCTCTAATTTTTTTTGTACTTAGATTTCACCTTTACGTTTACGATCCTTTATGGAAAATATATAAAAAAATTAAAATAAGACTGTTGAAAGTGAGATTAAATTTCGTAAGAAAGATATCTAATTAATTTATAGGTACCTTTCTTATGAAATTTTATCAGAAGTGTACATAAAATACTATAATTTTATGTACATTTATTACATTTTACTGTGTTATTTGTATTTCCATTCATTTTATTATTAATGCTGATATTTCATTTACGGAAAAATATCATAATATAAAAATAAGATCATATAAATTTCATAAGATGATACTGATACTTGTAGGTACCCTTCTTAGTTGAAATTGAAAAATCAAATTAACTTCTTCACACGTGTTTTGCAAAAATAAAGGCCTTAACAGCGGAGAACAATGCTTAACTGAAATAACGCAACTTAATTGTATTCTTGCTGGTCTTCCGTACTTTATAATTACAGCCCAATTATAAACACAAAATTACATTTCTTAATTACTGCGGTTTTCAACAAATTTAATAATATTTTAACAACTTAAATGTAAAAATCTAAAATAATTAAATAAATAACAAATAATTGTATTAAAAATTGATTTTTCATCGAAAAAAATGTTGCTTTCAGAAATTATTGTTTATATCCATAAAAACAACTAAAAGCAAATAAAAGCATTTGAAATTAAATAATATCTTTGTTCTATTGAGTTTTGTATGTAACAATTCAGGGCTGATTTTTAGGGGGGGGAATTAAAAAATACATGATTTGCTTTTCTCAAATCCTTGTGCTTTTAACTAATATAATCACTAAACTGAATGCTATTGAATTTCTAGAGTTTTATGGGGGAGGGTAATAAATATAAAATAATATTTTTGCCATGACTTAAAAAAATATTTATAAGTACCATCATTTGGGAATAGTTTCTGAAAGTTTCATTAACAATTATTTTAACTTTTGCAAGATTTTCCAAATTAATGTGTATCATACAAAAAAAGTGCTAGAAATTTACGTTATTTTACTAGTTCCGGTGATACAAAACGAAACAAGGTTTTTTTAAACAAAATTTAGAATGGTCTAAGAAGAGAGAAAAATTAAAAATTACTTCGGTCTTTCTTATTAATAATAACATAAACATTTAGACGATAAAATTTTGTTTTCGTCAAGTTTGGCGTCTTTTTCATCACACTATGCTCCTTTTTTTAGCAGTCTCATGACGGTACCTATATGTGTGAAAAGTGTATATAAATATAAATAAATATATATATATATGTATATAATTATTTATATATTATATGCGCGGTACTTATTAGAAAGCGCTCAATATAAGAGATAACCCAGGGTCACAAACTCACATCTATCCAAATATATATATATATATATATATATATATATATATATATATATATATATATATGTAAAAGCTCAAACACTAATATTCCATGGTTATAATTTATTACATTGGAATCGTAATCACAATCCAATTCATCAGACCTTTCAAAAAGAAATCGGAATATATATATATATATATATATATATATATGCAATAAATTATAACCATGTCTAATGTACAATATGTATCCTTTTACATCACCTCCTGTTTAACGTCTGATCCTGCCATTGATTTCAAATCTATGGCCCATTTATGGAAAATAATTTCTTAATTTTTGCTTCTTCCCTTAGTTTAAATTTAACGTAGGTCATATTTGATTGGTTGATCTGAGTGAAGCCCACAAACCTTATAACTACCCAACAGGCTGTATTTTTTCTTTTAAATCATTCCCTCGACTGTAATTTACAAATACCTGATGAGATGCGTTGTTTGCACATCGAAACACGACTGCAATTGTGTAGCGATTTTGAAATATTTTCGATATAATATCCTAAAATAAAGAATATTGCTCTACTTTGTATTGAGCCTTCTTTTAGATAACATGTTACGAACGTTGGAGTTGTACTCTATTCGTTTTCATCTTACCTGGATATGTATATGTATATATATGTTTGTAATTACAGCCGGTTATAAATGGTAATATTATGTTCTATTTTAAAATTGTCAATTTTCAGTTTGTGTCTGATGATTACCACGAGCATCAAACAGTGAACTATCCAACCAAATATATATATATATATATATATGAACTGTATGAATTGGTGAAAAAAAGTTAATATTAATTCTAAGTAGCAAATTTACGTTTGCTGTTTTACATCGAGCAATCTTTTATTATGATCATTCACTAGCAGTGCGCTATTTCACACACACACACACACACACACACACATATATATATATGTGCGTGTGCGTGTATGTATATATATATATATATATGTGTGTATGTGTGTGTGTACTTTAAAGAAAACAGAGAAGCCTGAAATGTTCTTGGTTTTAATATGGATTTTTTAAATATATATTATTCTGCAAAAACATGGATAATAAAGTATAATATATATTTAAAAAAATCCACATTAAAACCAAAAACCTTTGCGGCTTCTCTCTTCTCTTTAAAATATACATTTTTCTCTCTTTGGAACAACTATAAACTCTTCCTTATATAGCTCTCTAGAGAAGAAGTGTGGGTTTGTAAACAGTGACTATTACGGCTAATAATGCAAGACTCTTCGGTAAATCGAATCGAGTTCTCTCAGTCACCGTGTGTTTATCTATAAATAAATACGCTTTAATTCACCTTCATCTCTGCCGTGCGCCAACGGCTTAGGGGTAGAATCCCAGCTGGATACCAATTCAGTCAGGTTTCGATCCTAGCTAGAGGCAAACGGACGTCTAGACACACTGATGAGCTGTGATACAGCGAAACAGTCTGTCTGTGGAGGACAATATGTTGTCCTCCACAGACAGACTCTTTCACTGTATCAATACAAAGTTTCAAGCTAGGATCGAAAGCCGACTGATCTATCTATCTATCTATCTATATATATATGAAGAAATAAATATAAAATTTCTTCATACTGTCGAATCTATATCCATATATTTGCTTATATATTGTTTGGGATAACATTATTTTTTTTTTAATATATCAAGAACAATTTTAACGGAAAAATGTATGACAAAGTAGAAAAAGTTTTCGTGTGACACGTTTCGTCATTTAGGACATCATCGGACTTTAATTTTAGCGACGACACATGCGCATGAACGAAAAATTCTGGGAATTTTGAAGTTAAAAATAATCTTTTTACTTTTGGTTTTGAGTATATAATCTTATTTCATTTTGATATATATATATATATATATATATATATATATATATATATATATTCATCCACATACAGGTCTGTTTCTTTGTATCACAGCTCATCAGTGTAGTTAGACATCCGATTGCTTAAAGCCGGGATCGAAACACGACCGATTTTGCAACAGTCAAAGATCCTACCTCTAACCTATTGGCGCACTGCAGAGAAAGGGAAATTTTAGCGTATTATATACGAATATATACAAACGCCAGGAGCCAGAGTGCTCAATTCATTAATGAAGAGCGATGTTTTAATAGCATTAATAGAAGCGGCGACTACTCTTTTGAAATTACCATTTTCTCTATTGTGCTTGATCGAATAGACGAAAACATTTTTTTTTATTAATATGGTCATGCACATACAGGACGTTTTCTTTGTATCACAGCTCATCAGTGTGATTAGACATCCGATTGCTTCAAGCCGGGATCGAAACCCAACCGATTTGGCATGAATTAGACAAAGTGGAATATCTTAATAACGACAGATTTCGCCAGAGACCGTATACGCTCTTTGGCTTCCTCAAGTTGAAATGAACGAAATGGAAGAAATACAAAACTGTTTGAAAAAAATGCCTTGGTTGGGAGCAGTGAGCTAAGTGAGAAGTTAGACTCATAAGCTCTCGTGTGAAACGCGTCGTTGATAAAATTTTATTTTTTTCTAATCAACACTTCTGTTTCGGACACTATTACACACACACACACACACACACACACACACACATATATATATATATATATATATGTAAATTTAGAAGATGTATTGACGCATTTTGTTCCTTAGAATTTTCTTGGACTAGGGACGAAATGCGTCATCCGAAAACATTTCCCACTTTATCATACATCTTTTCTGCGAAACGTTCTTGATATATAACATTTATATATCATTATCTATTGTTTCATATATATATATATATATATATATATATGCCAAGAAAAATATTGGGGAAAAATGTATAAGTGTAAAAAGTTTTCTTGTCAGACGTTTAGTCCTCGAGGACTTCATCATAGCAAACTCAGTCCGATGATGTCCTAAAAGCCGAAACACATGACAAGAATAATTTCACACTTTGTCCCACGCACACACAGAGTCACATACGCAATCACACACGCACACAGACGATCCGCTTAGGTGAAATCTCGGTAGGTTTTTTCTGGTTCACTAGGTTTATATATATATATATATATATATATATATATATATATGATCAAACCGAACTCTTAAATAATTACATTGATTATACAACTACATGCTTATCCAGACGCCTTATGTTACACCTAACTGGTCATAGATCCATCAGAACCCATTTAAACACACCCACAATCTTACCAGCTTCCATTAGAAACATCCTAGTAGAAAACACAAATATAATACCTTCATCCACTTGTTAAAAAAGATTTAAAATAATGGAAGCTTTAATAATAAAAAAGAAAAAGCCAACTCTTAACAGTATTAACTCCGAACAAAGCCACAATGTGCTAATCGTATTTGGAAATTAAAAACATCCCTACCACACACTAAGACACACACATCACGCACACACTTAATTAAGCTGAAAAATTGAAATTGTCCTTGATAATGGCTAAAGGTATAGACGAAAGCGCTCGGAACTTTAAAACATTTGGACAGTTTTTACACACTCTTTGTACAGAAAAGAAAGCTCTTGTTCGGACACAAGAAAAATTAAATAAAAAGCTTAACGTTAGTACCTTGTCTGTCTTTTATATATACATATAGTCATCCACAGACAGACTGGTTAGCTGTATCACAGCTCATCAGTGTGACTAGACGTCCGGTTGCCTCTAGCTAGGATCGAAACCCGACTGAATTGTCGTTAGTCGGGTTTCTACCACTATGCCATAAGCGCACGGCAGGGATGAAGGTGAATTTAAGCGTATTTATTTTTAGATAAACGCACAGTGACTGAGAGAACTCGATTCGATTTACCGAAGTGTCTTGCATTATTAGCCGTAATAGTCACTGTTTACAAACCCACACTTCCTCCCCAGAGAGCTCACCGAAATAAATTTGTCAGGAGCATATATATATATATATATATATATATATATATATATATATATATATATATATATATATATCAAAATAGAGTTGTATTCACTATACAGTATTTTGCATACTGTATAAATGAGTATAGACACCTGCTTCGAAAGAATGTAACAATGAAAAAAAAAAGAGCAGTATAAAATCCGGCTAAAGATATATGATATGGTTACTTATTTAATTTCACCCAAATTGGTTCAACAATAGTCTCAACAATGGTTGAGAAGTATTAGGAAACAATTCAATCTTATAAACTAATCCACATATTACAAAATGCTTCATCCATTAACCCGGGGTCAGGTGTGCTAGCAAATATTTTCTCCAAAGTTGGCAATTTTATTAATAGCCACTTTACAAAAACAGAGTAATCGCTTAAATATACAGTATCAGCTACTAAGAAATTGCATACAGAAAGGAAAGTATTTGTTAGAAGGCGTGGTGCCATGTTAATAGCTAGATTACTAATCTTTTCGTATCATCCATGAGATAAAAAATACGTAGAGTAGTTTATAAGATTATTGTTTCTTAATGTTTACGACCCGATCACATAGTTTGGTGAAACTGTAGCCAATATTTACTCAAGTCTTCCTCACGAGGCGCGATCTGCCACAAGGTTGGTTTTAAGCCTCGTTTGGGTTTCTCTCTGTCCGAAAGCAGAGCGTTCGACAAGCACTAAGAGCTTACCACAAGGTTAAGACCTGTACTCGTTTTTACCAACCTTAGGTCTTTCATACCTTATTTTTTTAGCTCGGTTGATTGATTAATTTGATTCGTTTAACGAGCTATCAACCCCTTATGGGTTATTTAATTTAATTTAATTTTCTTAGGAGCTTTGAAGTAATAAAAGCATTATATATGTTATACTGCATTCACAACTGAATACATGGTAGATGAAACTCAGCTTTTGTCCATATACATGTTTGCGCGGCCATAATTATTAGAGACGTGGATATGTGTTTTATATTGTTCTATTTTTGAAGTGGGACACAAAAGCCATGACGTGGTTGAATTTGATTTTGAACAGAAAAAAGCTTAAGCTCAAAATGCAATATAATGTTATATTCCCTCCATTTTAGAAGGTATGGTCTAAACATAATGGAGATTTTTGGGACTTTGAATATCTTCTAATATCCCACTTCACTATCTTTCCCAACTATCTTTACTAAATGTTCACACAATATAAGGCACAATAGTCACTCAAGGTAGAAGTTTATTGAATGATGTGTTGCATGAACGTATGAAAAGGAATTATGTGCAAATTATGTCGATTTGTAGGATAGATAACGATTGAAGAGGTTAATATTGAATTGATCGGGGAAGCCTTTGCTTGGGAATCTGTTCCACAAAGTATCTATTCTCGAAGTTTTATGAGTGGAACTTTGAGGGTTAATCATCCCCTCACATTTATTTGTGATAGATCCTTTGTCTTTTATTATGCGAAGTTTCGCACATGCCAACTGTCTCCTCAGCGACCGTTCAAAGTATAAGTAGATGTAATAGGTTGCCGGCCATGATTGGAAATTTACAGATTAATAATTTGAATCTTTGTCAACCTCAAACTGCAAATTTATCTTGCCTCATTTTTATTTTGGAAAAAAAGCCTTTGCAGTTTCCTTTCTGGTGTATTTATCAATAAATTTACATCTTGGCACCCGTTTCTTTATTTCTCTTTATACATAGATTATCTTATAGCGATCATCATCATCACACACACACACATACATACCTATACAAATCCAAATTTCAATAACAATCATTCATTGGATAGAAATTTAACGCTATTGTCTTATGCGACAATTTTGAAATCGCTATATTTCCGTATAGTAGATTATATGCACTTTTGGGAGAATCGGCTCCTAGAAATCTCCCCAAAGCTCCCACTGATTGGTCAATGTCGACCAATCGGATTCTTTGCACGTGAAGAGTGATTCTTCCCGCGCAGCACTTCTGATCCAATGGTCACCTATAAAATGTGTAAACACACCAGTGAGACTTCAGCTGCCACAGAAATCCATGACTGTTGAAGCTATGCACCGATCTTCTCACTCAACTCACAAACTGCATATTACTTTACGCTTACATAAATTTTCCTCTTGCACAGCAAAACTGTTAAAAACATTTATAACAAACTATTAACTCTTTCTTTTCAGAGAACCTTGATAGACAATGATAGTCAAAGAGAGACAACTCTCCTCTTACTCATTGCATGCTTTTTCTTACGCATTCTTTATTGTATGCATTGTTGAATACAATTTTTATATATAATGATACCTTTACCTTGTCCTTTCTTAACATCAGTTTGGTTTCCTAATCAAAATTAAATAGATGTGGTAGAAGTCCGCCACAATCCTAACTATTTACTGTTCCAGATTTAATTTAGAAGCAATAATGGAAGTACTATTTTATTAAAATGTCTTGTTTTCATAAGTTTTTGCGAGTCAGTGTATATATGAGATAAAACTCTATAGTAACATCCTCTTATACGTGCATGCGCAGTTATCTTTCTTTCTTTAACTTCCTGCTTACTTGTCTGCCATCTAAATGTGTCTGGCTTTAATCGGATATAGAATGTAAGCTAAGAGCTACAAAGAAAACATGTTTCCGGTAAGATTGCTTTCATAGAAAAATATTTAGATGTAGTAAGATGATAAAATGTTTCAGATTAGTCGTATTATGAGGCTTTTATTGTTGGGGGTGGGGCGAGCGTAAATCCAGCACACACCTCAGTTTTGTTTGTTTTTTTTTACTTCATTCAACAATGTTCCTTGTAACTGTAATTATTACGTGTACAACGGCTATTATCACAGAAATCTAGTTAATTCTTTTTCCTGTTTCATACAAATATATATTCTGACTCTACCACTGGTAGTGATCACTGAAGACAAAGTGACAGCAAGACTCTTCTCGCCCCCCACAACCTTTGTCAAGATTATTATTATTATTATTCACTGGGTGCATGCTAGGTGGTGTCCTACACTCACCATCGTATAATTTCAATGTTTTCAATAATGTAATGCCCAGTTTCACACAAAGACGTCTGGTACTGGGTTTACTTGAAATGATCCGAACTGAGGGTGGAGATACCCGATTCACCCGATGATAATGATGACCTCGAGAGGTGAACATCTGAATGCGCCCATTAGGTATACGAGCAGCCATTCCAAAGTTGGGCAGTTTCTCGTACATCGCAGATGAGTATGTAAGGATGACGTTTGGCGCTACGTGGCCGCACACAAACAATGGTAAAAAATAATTGACGAAATTAGGAGTTGAAAAAATGTAATGTTTCATATGAAAGATTCAAGTTTAGTGTTATCATTGATCTGTACGTATTACGAGTGTCCCCACATCATTACATGATTAGATGGCATGATCACCATCTTGATTTTCCATAACTTTGACAGGTATCTGTCAAGCTCATGATAATTATCAGTCATTTCTCTTTCTTTTAGATCTACACTTTGGTCTTCCAAAACAGCGAAATCCAATGTTTGAGAAGCTTTTTCTTAAATCTGGTCGTCTGAACAGGATTGGATGATCCGTTTTAATCTTATTATTATGAGTATAATTGTTGCTTTCATGTTTTTCATACCATAATCTGTTATGTCCTTCCAAGCTAATTATTTTCAGACGATTTTTCCAGAGAATTTTACGTGTTTCATTCCCTAAGACAGATTTTAGTTTGTGCATATATCATCATCTATGAGTTCATAATGTTGTCGCTTGCACAGTTGCAAGTGGATCACCCTTCCTACCCAGTCATGCATAGCATTTTTTCTAGGTCATCTTGCTACATTCGCTGATTCGTTGATTCATCTTTATTTCCGAACGGTCTACACTGTTTTTATCCATCTTTGCCTTTATACAGTTGCTTTGTAAGGAGTAAAATTTATGGCAAGAGCAATTTTTTTCTCTTTAAGTTTTCTTAACGAAACCATGAATATTCATATGTATTGGATTTTTACAATAGCAGCAAGTGGGAGCTTGCTGTAGAGATCAAATAACTGCATTCTCTTCAGTATTATACTTGATTTCAGTAACGATGATGTCTAGATCGCTTCAGTTGTTCTTTTTTATATCATGCGACTTCTTTTCAAGGCACTTTTAGACTGTTTCAAGGGCGCCAATAATTATGGGTACAATTGTTGCTTTCATGCTTTCCATACCATAATCTGTTAACCCCTTCCAAGCTAATTATTTTCAGACAATTTTTTTATTTGTTTTAAATATAGTAACTAAGAAACATCAAAATAATCAAGATCGACGTATAAACACGTCTATTGTTTTTTGAACGTTATGTCTTAGACGTGTTTATTCGTCCATGTCGGAAAAAGACAATCCCGGTAAAAACGAATATACACGTCTACGCCGGGCAAGGGGTTAATTAAACAAAAGCTGTTCCGCCAAGAAAACATCCCACTAATCATGATCTTGGAGACAAGCATGGTTTTAGGATCAAATCATCATTACCAATAATTCAGGGTACCCCAGGACGACCTTATGATAGTACCAGTTTATATTTTGTTTTGATTTTTGTAGTTTTTTTTTATCAAAGCCTAGAAATGTTAACGGAAAATGAAGTGTCATCATATATGTGTCCCTGTATTCACAAATTTTTGGTCAATGACCAAGAGTCCAGCTCCCATTCACCCGCCACCATCAAATGTGAAGCTATATTATTCTTTTTAAGCATTTCACCCCCAAGCAAGGCGGGAAGCCACTAGCACGCAAGGGGTTACAAAGAGTTGGAGTGAGAGCAAATAGGAGTGATAGAGGAAAGGATGAAGAGAAGGATAGGGGATAGATCAGGGCATCTGGAAACGTCGACTGACATTACATTTGAATAGTTGGAGATTATAGCTATCAGGGAAACAAGAAAAGAGGAGGGAGTTCCACAGGCGAGAACTGCGAAACGTGAAGTTATTGGAGTAGAAGAGACGGCTATCTTTAACATTTTCGTCAATGAAAGGGTGAGAGCGAGATGCCAGCCTAGTTGAACGCTTAAATTCATGAAGTCTGGGAACCAGCGAAAGCAGCTCTTTGGAGCTGTTACAATGAAAGTATTTGTAAAAAAAGACAGAGGGAGGCGACGGCACGTCTGTGAGAGAGCGACTGCAGACGAGATGCCAGATCAGGGCCAATTACATTTCATATCCGTCTCTGGATCTTATCAAGGACCTTAAGACAAACAGAAGAGGCTCTAGACCATATATGGCAGCAATACTCAATGCAAGGGCGATTTGTGGATTTGAAGGATCGACTCCGGCGAGAAAAATTTCCCTTGCGATGGACGAAGCTATTGACTCAATGTATTCGTTTCATCTCAGGTCAGCAGACAATGTGAGACCGAGCAGTCGCAAAGAGGTGCTCTCGTGGAGTTGAGCGTCAGATATTCTAATGAATCGTTGTTATAGTATTTGTAGTAATAGCGGTGGAAATGCAATGGAATCGATCCTGAAAATGGAAGCAGTCAACAGAGTCCAAATTCCGATTCAATCTACATGAGTTCACGTTGTCCTTATTCACCTGGGGAAAAAGCAAGTCCTCTTCCATTGTCAGATGACTTGATAGAACTCTCATCATTGGTATGTTTGGCCGAGAGACATTTGGCCGAACGGACATTTGGCCGACAGACATTTAACCGAACGGACACTTGCCATAGAGACATTTGGCCGAACGGACACTTGGTCGACAGACATTTAACCGAACGGACACTTGCCCTAGAGACATTTGGCCGAACGGACACTTGCCCTAGAGACATTTGGCCGAACGGACACTTGGCCGAGAGACATTTGGCCGACGGACACTTGGCCGACAGACATTTGGCCGAACGGACACTTGGCCGAGAAACATTTGGCCGACGGACACTTGGCCGACAGACATTTGGCCGAACGGACACTTGGCCGACAGACATTTAACCGAACGGACACTTGCCCTAGAGACATTTGGCCGAACGGACACTTGCCCTAGAGACATTTGGCCGAACAGACACTTGGCCAAGAGACATTTGGCCGACGGACACTTGGCCGATGGATATTTGACCGATGGAGATTTGGCCGAACGGACACTTGGCCGAACGGACACTTGGCCGACAGACATTTGGCCGAACGGACACTTGGCCGATGGATATTTGACCGATGGAAATTTGGCCGAACAGACACTTGGCCGACAGACATTTGGCCGAACGGACACTTGGCCGATGGATATTTGACCGATGGAGATTTGGCCGAACGGACACTTGGCCGACAGACATTTAACCGAACGGACACTTGCCCTAGAGACATTTGGCCGAACGGACACTTGACCGAGAGACATTTGGCCGACGGACACTTGGCCGACAGACATTTGGCCGACAGACATTTAACCGAACGGACACTTGCCCTAGAGACATTTAACCGAACGGACACTTGGCCGAGAGACATTTGGCCGAACGGACACTTGGCCGAGAGACATTTGGCCGACGGACATTTGGCCGACGGACATTTGGCCGAACGGACACTTGGCCAAACGGACACTTGGCCGAACAGACATTTGGCCGAACAGACATTTGACCGAGAGACATTTGGCCGACGGACATTTGGCCGAAAAAGTACAAGTAAAAGCAGTAACAAGCAATACTTTAAATATGATTAAATTACTAAATCTAAATTCAAAGTTAAAAGTTTCCTTATTTCAATATTTATTTTTAATAAATATTTGAGTGTATTTGGGTAAAAAGTAGCACCTAATTATTTAAATTCATATTTAAAAGTAAGATAAAAGCTAGTTCATCCCTTTAAGTTAATGATGATTAAAAGCGAAATTGAAAGATCTTTCATATCGTAAAAGCTTAAGATTATTGCTGTAGTAAAATGTGCTTTTTTCTCAAAATACTTATCATCTTACAGTAATATTTGAAGTAAAATCTTACTTATTATAAAATGCAGATTGTGTGTGTGTGTGTGTGTCTGTACGTTTATATATTGGATCGGATTTCCTACATTTTTCAACCGATTTCAACAAAATCTTCCCAGGATTACGTAAAATTACCTTGTGGTGGTTCTAACAGCACCAAAAATTGGAAAAACACAATTGTTTTTGCATGAAATCAATTTGGAAACACGATATAGTGTTATACTTATTATAAAACCCAGGTTGTTTGTGTGTGTGTTCGTTCATTTGTATATGGGATCGGATTTCCTACATTTTTTAACCTATTTCAACAAAACTTTTTTTTGGCAGGTAGTGTTTCTTATTGCCTTGCACACTTTTTTCTTTATTTTTACATTCAGAATGATTTAAAAATTCCATTTACAAG
>CAHIKZ030000649.1:827500-845000 GCA_903632075.3 Acanthosepion pharaonis
CAATTATCTTTGGCAAATGTCTGGAAGGAAGCGATAAGTAAACACGGAAGCAGTACGCGATATTGCATATAAGCTGGTCGACAAACGAAATGACATATATGCTGACCAAGACCTCAATAGATCACCGGAACCCAGACAATAGGCAAAGTTAGTTTAATTTACCTAAGTACCAAGAGGACATTATTGCATAAAGAAACGAAATATCTCGGGAGGCGTTGACATGTTACGCATTGAAATGCTGTTGCCAGCCTTTGCGCTCTCATCAACTACGGAATCTTTCATGACGGAAAAAGTTTTCATACAGTACTCACAAACATTCTTTTCTTCCTCAACCGATAATAAATCAGCAATATTAATATTAATATCTATCTATCTATCTATATATATATATATATATATATATATATATATATATATATATATATATAACATAAATAGAAGGAAAGATTGAAATGGACACAATGTAGATAGATAGATATATAGAAAGAAACAGGCTGAGATAGATAGATAGATAGATAGATAGATAGATAGATAGATAGATATAAACAGAATGTGATAAGAACGTTGATAGAAAGAATAAGAGATAGACAGAAGAAACAGAATGTAATAACATAGATAGATAGATAGATAGATAGATAGATAGATAGATAGATAGATAGATAGATAGAGATAGAATAGAATATAAAACGTAGAAAGGATAGATAGATAGAGATAGATAGATAGATAGATAGATAGATAGATATGATAAAGAAAATAGATAGATAGATAGATAGATAGATAGATAGATAGATAGACAGAGAACATAGATAGATATTAATAACGTATTAAAAGGATAGATAGATAGATAGATAGATGGATAGATAGATAGATAGATAATAGATAGATAGATAGATAGATATGAACAGAATGTATTAATAACGTAGAAAGGATAGATAGATAGATAGATAGATAGATAGATAGATAGATATGAACAGAATGTATTAATAACGTAGAAAGGATAGATAGATAGATAGATAGATGGATAGATAGATAGATAGATAGATAGATAGATAGATAGATAGATATGAACAGAATGTATTAATAACGTAGAAAGGATAGATAGATAGATAGATAGATAGATAGATAGATAGATAGATAGATGAACAGAATATTAATAGGATAGATAGATAGATAGATAGATAGATAGATAGATAGATAGATGGATAGATAGATAGATAGATAGAATAACAGAATGTAGTAATAACGTAGAAAGGATAGATAGATAGATAGATAGATAGATAGATAGAATAGTAATAATAGGATAGATAGAGATAGATAGATAGATAGATAGATAGATAGATAGATAGATAGATAGATAGATATTCTTGTAGAAAATTTCATGTCGCAGGCTGCTGGTGGCCTCGTGTTCACAGACCGTTACTACTGAATGAACTTTACTTACTAGTGTGTACCTAGCCACTTTCCGGCAGACTAATTTCAATGAAGCTTTACCTATTATATTCTCGTGTGTTCCGATCATGATCTCGTGTCCAATAAACCATTACGGTCATAGGTTCTCCACATGTACCGCAGCTGCAGCTGTTCAACCGATAAGAAATCAGCAAAACTAATTTAAATGCCATGTATTTTTAGGAGTCAAAAACTATTATTCATTTCCCGGCTTGGCCTTTATTCAAAGCGAGTCTCTTCGTTCCTGAAAATCCAGTCGGAGGGACGATATTTTATTACTTTTCGCATCAGGCTAAATTTTAGAATTTTACTTAAAATAGAATCCATAAAAAAGTTCTCGAATCAACTTAGTAAACACTCATTTCTGATCGGTAGTGTAAGTGAATACTTGTGTGTATACGAAAAGTATATTTATGAGTTAAACAGAATATTACAGCCATTACATTAAGTACCTCCATATTTCGGCATAAATTTTCTATATTGAAGTTTAAAATGAATTTTTACTATGAAAAACATTCTTGAAGATTTCATTTTAGCTTTAATTGAAAGTTTAATAACTAAATTTACGATTTTATTTTAAAACAATGTATTTCAGATAAGAAACTATATACATTTGATTGTCAAATTTAATTTCAAATTTTTAAATTTTCTTTAAAACGCCACATTTTCTTAATTTTAAGAAATTTGTAACAAAACACAAATTTATCGATTTTTTAAAATATTTAAAAAATTCTGACACGTTATTTTAGTAAAATTAAAAATTTAAAGTTAAAAGTAATCTGATTTCAAAGAAATCTTTGTTACTTATAGCATAAAAAATAATATACATCCAATTATTAACGAGCAGTCCTGTTCGTCTGTTCGATCTCATTGATAATGGTTGATTGACGAGCCGATGACAACTACTACTGATGACCATAAATGACATAATTTTTAAGTCTGAGTTTTTAAAAAATTATTATATTTGAGTATGACACAATACAATACATAAAATAAAATTATTTAGTGAAATAGTAAATGAAAAAAAAAAAATAATTTGGAATGTTTAAGAAACGAAAAATATTTTGAAAAGGCCACCGTAAAGGGACAAAACCCTTAGATCACATGACCTTGTTATAATAATGGCAATTTCTGTATATCATACATGGAAATAAGGAATGTATTAAGTAAATAAATACAACATAAAAAATTATTTTAAAAAAAAGTAGCGCAACTAAATTTATTAAACTTAGCAATTCTTATTCGTAATTTTTTTTCTACTTAATTACTACATAATATTGAGGAACCCTCCTAATACAGAGCTTTACACGATTTAAAACTATTATAAATTATTATAATTAAAATTTCTTAAAAAACGAAAAAAATTCTTTAAAATTAATTATTCATCAGAAAAAAAATTATTTTTCAGACAATAATGTTCTTAATATTACTTATTTACAAAAGCAATTAAAAGCTTTTAATTTAAGTAATATCATAGTTTTATTGGATTCATTATTTTTCAATTCAGAGCAGATTTTCAGTTTTTAAGCTCAAATTTGTGAAAGAAAATTAGGTTATTTACCATCTTCGAAGACTCCTACTTTTAACAAAAAAAAAATTCAGGAACCAAAAAGGTTTTGGGCGAAATTTCATTAAATTAAGTAAATGTGGGGTAAAATTTTTTTAAAAAATATATTTTTACCAAAATTTTCTAAAAAAATATTTCAAAAATAATTTCATTGATTTTGAATAAGTCCTGAAAATTTCATTAAGATTGGACAATTATTTTATTTTTTTACAAGAATTTCCAAATCAATATGTTTTCAACGGTAAAAACGCAAAAAAAACTGTTATTTTAAACGTCGCCGCGATGACGTAAACAAAGACGACTTTAACTAAAAATTTCGAACGTGTTAGAAAATATTAAAAAAATTTCAAAAATAATTAAAAATACTTTTTTTCTTTTCTCTAAATAATAACATAAGCATTTTGACGATAATACTTTATTTTCTTTAAGTTTGTGGCATTTTTCATTTACGCTATGCTGTTTTTCCGCGAAAACAGTGGACATGCTTACATTACATTGAGATGTTGAAATTATAGAGGACATTTTGTCAGTGAATTTATTTTATGTATGTATGTAAATTCTACTGTATGTATATACCTCACGATGTAGGCCTGTTTTTATGTATATGAGTTGTTAGGGCGCTCGCATTCTGACCATGAGACCATGGTTCGAATCTCACCATGGTCGATTTGTTAGGTAGGAGACTTCCTGATGTTATGGGACTGGAGGGGTCGATCCCACCGTGCGGTATCTTTGGAAAGTGCCTAAAAACCATACCACGCCTTGTGAATGAAATT
The DNA here is from genome assembly GCA_903632075.3 of Acanthosepion pharaonis. NCBI lineage: Eukaryota > Metazoa > Mollusca > Cephalopoda > Sepiida > Sepiidae > Acanthosepion > Acanthosepion pharaonis. The sequence goes on from CAHIKZ030000649.1 coordinate 831,293, forward strand.
GGGTAGACGGAACACTTTAGCGTTGATAGCTCTGCGAGCCCGAAGTCACAAGTCATCGTGACCCAGGCTGCTGGCGTTGTTCAGATTGTTGATCGTGCTAGATAACACGCTCTCTCCCAGAAACTGTAACTAAGGTCTGCTTAGCACAGTCGCAGTTGGTATACACCACAGGTTGGCTCTGTGAGTGATGAACAAACACAAATGTTCCTGAGCAACTGTCTGAAATAGTAGACTAGTAGACAGGTATCCTCGAATACGTGTGGCCAGATACTATGTATGTATGTATGTATGTACATACTTATGATGCATTCGCTGTGCTTTCTTGCCAAGCAGTTTATGACTGACGGGCTTGATCTTTCTCTCTCTCTCTCTCTCTCTCTCTCATATATATATATATATATATATATATATATATATATATATATATAATTATTTATTTAAAATATGATTCCAACGCTACATAAGAGTTCTCATGTTTCAAAACAAGAGCCGAAAACTTCAATAGAATTATTTGAATTAAAGTACCAAGCACTTTTCCATCTTCAAGCGATTTTTTTTTAAATTCTTAATATGTGTATGCAACTAACAGCTGTTTGACGACCTTTTGCCTCCTGTAACTCAAGAGTTCCATTGTACGAAAATGAACCCCAGACCATATCCACCTCCACTATGACATGTTGAGAAAATTTCTTTTGCATGCCAGTAACAGTGAAAACCGTCTGGCATATATATATATATATATATATATATATATATATATATACCATATTTTCCGGCTTACAAGACGTAGCCTAGTATTGGAAATAAATTTTTAAGAAAAAAAAGTCATACTCATACAACAACACATTCACCACGCGTCCCTCACATACTGGCTCCACGTATTGTTTACATTAATCACTCGCCCGATATACTAGTCAAGAAATGCTTCCGCTGCTGCTAGTAAACAGAGCATGTTTAAGCTTGTGGCTCGGCTGCAGGAAGGTTTACAGTCTTGGAAATACTTGTAACAGGTAAGTACTGAGGTTACATCATATAAAAAGGCTGAAATAGATAGATAGCTGACATTATAGTGTAATGTCTCACCGTAAAAAATCCACGTCCCTATCAGTGAAGATAATTAGGTGACTGTTCAGGCTTACTTGAGCCTGAGCGTTGGCTTACATATGTCTTGAAAGACGCACACGTATTTTTCATGGTACATTTTAGGAAAAAAGTGCGTCTTGTAATTCGGAAATTACGAAATATATATATATATATATATATATGTGTGTGTGTGTGTGTGTGTGTGTGTGTGTGTGTGTGTGTGTGTGTGTATAAAAGGGCAATATGACTAAAGGCAAAAAACATATCTTAGCATATTTGCCTGATAAAGTACCCCAGAGGACGAAACGCATCGGTTAAGTTTTCCTTTATATATATTATATATATATATATATATATATATATATATATATATATATTGGACTCTCCCGTCGGTTTCGACGAATGAGGATCTGACACTTATTTATTCATTTATGAAAGTTTGTGCGATAATCTTAAATGGCATTTAAGACCCGCTAGTGATTTACGAAGGAGGCTACATATGGAGCAAGTGTGAGGATTGTGAGATGAAATCACTGTTAGATTGGCTGACCTTTTAGATCTTGCTCTCGCTTCTTGAAGAAGATTCAAACAAGCTGATTGAAAATTGCTGAGTCCACTAAAACACGTTGATCCCCATTCTACCCGCTCCAAGGCTAAGCACTCAAGGGTGTTATGTGGTATATTAACTGCTGACAAGTTGCTTTTCAGCTTGTCTTTGTATCATGGGCGTCCTACATTCTCAACACATGTCCAGTCCACCGTAACTGAGACTGTATGGTAAAAGTCTCGATTCCTCCAATATTACACCTGTTATATATATATATATGCTTATGTGCAAGTTTCATTAAATATGACAGACACGGCGCTTTTATTAAGTTTCTTATATAATTTCTCATTTTATCACATAATTTTTAGGTCTCCATGAATATTTAAATGAGACCTAAATGAGCTATGGTGAGAAAGATGTAGTGTGAGTCTTCTTGTCAAAAATGTTGTAGTGTGGCCTATAATTATTTACGAATTTTGATTGATCAGGAATACAATTCCTTAATGGACATTTAAATTTGTAAATAATATTTGTCCTATTTAATTTTGTTCCAAGGGGTGAATTATTATTTTTAACTATAAGGTTGGCAGTTTTAAATATTTTGTAATAAATTATTAGTCTAATTTCTTGACTCTTGTCTAGTGGTTGGCATTTTTATAATGTTTTTAAGTTTATTTTCATCTTAATGCTATTGTTTATGGTTATATTCTCATCGTTGCTATTAGCTAAGTTAGATGGAAAAAGCCTAATATAGAAATCCAACAATTGATTTAGAAATCCCTTATTAATAAGCGTTTGTTTTACGTTATTTAATTCTTTAAAGAAAAGCGTGCGAGAGGATGAACTCTCGTGCGCTCGCTAGAGGAAATTTTTAATAACACCTATTTTATATATAAGGGAGCATTCACTAGAGAAATTAAGATGGCAAATAGTCTTTGCTCGTGGATTTTTTATAAATTGAAATTGTAAATGTATTATTACTAAAATCAACAAAAACCTCTAAGAAAGAGAGTTTTTCTTTATCACTAAGTTCATAAGTAAAATTTAAAACGGAATTTTGTTAATTTTTTAGATTTTCAATTTCTTTTTTGCTATCAGCTAAAATAAAAATATCGTATACATAATGAACATATATTTCAGGTTTAATAACTTTAGTAAAAACCTTGTTTTCAACATAGGATATATAGTAATTAGAGAAGCACGGTCCGAGAAGGTTTTCCATACTTACTCCATCAGTTTGTCTGTAAATAGTACCATTCTGGCTATAAAAAGAAAATCTCGTGGTGCAAGCGAGCAATAGTTTTTTTAGAATATTGGGTTGGATTGATGGAGGTGAAATTAAATTATTTTTATACCCGTAATTAATGATAATATTAATAGTTTCTGAGACGGGAACGTTAGTAAATAAATTCTTTACGTCAAGTGACACAAGAATGCCTTGGTTTGTTTTTACTTTTGTGCTTTTAAGTATTTGGAGGAATTCATGGGTAGATTTAATGCTATAGTTAGTAGGGAGATATGGGGTAATAATATCATTGAGAAATTTTGATAGTTGGTATATACATGTTGGAATCTGAGAAATAATAGGTCATAATGGGTATCCCGGTGTCGGGTTGAGCTCATAAGAGTTTTGGCCCCTTTTAGAGAGTAGAACTCTTCTGTCTTTTTTTGTCTTTGCTTCCGTTCTGGGAGGAACGGCCTATTTACCTTCCTGACCACCAGGGTGTCCACACACATGGAAACTGGTCAACATGTGCACGGCCTAGCGAAAAAAAAGTAATTTCTATTAACTTATCTGCAGACTATCAAAGGCCATATCGCTGGTATGTTATTTTTTCTCGTTCTGTAAACCTCCTCGTTCCTTTGGGACAATATGGAAAATCATTTGTTTTGGGACGTATGTAAATCTTTTGAATATATGTCTGTAAGTTGTTTGCCATATTAAATGTTTTATTTGTTACGCTCGCGTATTTCGTCTTTTTATATTCGTATTCAGTGTTAGTGTATCAATGGCTACACTAATGCTAATATTAGTATCGGTGTGCTACTGGAAGGCTAAAACACGTTATTCTTCCTAACACAGAATAGTCAGTAAACTCTGTGTAGCAGATACCACCATACTAATACCGGTTTATGTATTTTACCATTACCGTATACGTAGCCAGGTTGGTAATCTCCAGTAATTTTATTGATTGTTAGGGATCCTGCAAACCATTGTTGGATGTCATGAGTTTCTTAACATATTTCTTTAGAGATTCAATGGTATTCTTATTCAATTTAGTAAATTTAGAACGATTATCAATGAGATACTGAAATTTTTTGTGATAAACTAATTTGTTGTTTTTTAATTCTTTAGAAACAGTTTTGAGTTTTGTTGGAATATTCTTATGACGTAGAATAAGATTTTCTGAACCTTCTACATTAAAGGTGAAAATAATAATTCACCAATTAGAAGAAAATTAAATAGAACAAATATTATTTACGAATTTAAATGTCCATTAATGAATTTTATTCGTAAACAATTATATAGGCCACACTACAACAGGTTTGACACGAAGACTCACACTACATTTTTCTGATCATAGCTCAATTAGGTCACATTTAAATATTTATGGAGACCTACTGCACCCTATTCGTAAATTACTTGTTGATAACACAAATATAATAGGATCGTCTACATGCAAAAAAATAATGGAAGCCTTATTAATAAACCCCCCCCAAAAAAACAACACTCAATAATATCAACTATGAACATTGACACAATATGTTCACCGTACTTTGAAAATGAAACATTATATAGATACATACATACAACAATCTATTTCTAGTAACAGGTAATATATTTAAACCTTGAAAATGGCTAAATGTATAGCTGAAAAAAACAAAAAACATTTGCACAGTTTTTTTATAATTTATCTACTGAAAAGAAAAAAATTATAAGATCACATGAGAAATTATATTAAAAAAAAATTTAATCAAAGCACCTTGTCTGTCAAATTTATTAACCTTGAAGAAAGGATTGCTGCCTAAATACTTATATATATATATATATATATATATATATATATATATATATATATATATATATATATGTGCGTGCGTGTATGTGTGTGTGTGTGTGTGTGTTTGTGTGTGTGTGATCATGACAAAATGAGAGTTCTTTAAATTTCGAAGATACTTGGCATTTTTTCTTTATATACCTATAAACAGATAAGAATAGGTTAAAAAAAATGGCATCTCTTACTTTTCTTACTTTTTTCAGGACTTCAAATATTTTCTCATTGGACTTCTAAAGCGAACACACTTACACAAATACGGACCTTCCCATAAGATGTTTCCTTTCTCAGTAATTACTGCTCCAAGCTTATCCGGTTCAATAAAATTGATAAACTGACGTTAAAAATTTAAACATGTAATTAACTCAACCGTCCATTTATACTTGCCTCAAGCAGACATTTTTTATTACTCGTAAAAATTAACTTATTTACGCGCGTATCATTCGCTTTATTTTGAGACTAAATTGATATTTTTAAAAGAGCTGCTACTTTAAAAACGAGACAAAAGCAACAACGCAAGAAATGTCCATTTATTAAATACTATAATCAAGAGAGATGTCCTGATCAAATTATAGACCTAAGTACCAAAACATAACGGATTACAATCAGAAGTTCAGCTTAAATACCATTATAAACTTACTACTTCTGACTGTCACAAGAATACAAGCGTTTGGTACTAAATTTATTTTTAATGACATCACCGCATTCAAGGGGCTAATGCTACTAAGACTCAAGGGGTTACTGAGAATAGAAGAGAAAGGAGGCATTCTCTTCCTCTTTCTTTCTTGTCGAACTCTCTACCTCCGGGCGGAGAGGAAGTCAGACGGGGCTATACCGAAGAGCTTTTTGGACTTTGGGGGCTTACAGTACCAGGTGTTCCCAAGCGGTCCCCCATCTAAGTACTGACCTGGCTCTACGCTGCTTAACTTCGGTGATCGTACGAGAACCGGTGTTTCAGCGTGATTTGACCGTAACCCTAACCCTAACCCTGTAAGCCCCCAAAGTCCAACCCTTACCTCACAGTCGGTGGGGTGGGGGGTGTAAACGGTAGTGTCAGAGCTATGCCGCCCGGAACTTCGTTCCTGGTAGGGCCACCCAAGGCGGACAGGTCTGACACACACGCCGGCTAACAAGGGCTCCATGGAGCGTCTGCATCGGTAACCGGCGGCTTCTGGTCGTTCCTGCGTCTGTGCGAATCCCGCTGCAAGCAAGAACGTTATCCGAGTAGGCCTGGGTACCCTACTTCTGTAATTTATCCCAAGAATCTTCTTCTCATAACAGGAAGAAGCCGGCTAAATCCGCCCAGGGTGAATGCCGCATCAGACAGACAGACAGATACCGAAGAGCAGAGTCTCGTTTGGGAGGTAGACAAACCTGACCCCGTGCATACGGGCAATTATTACCCGAGCCTATAGGCTCGGAACGTCCCACGTTAAAAACTAGCCTCGTGCTACATCTTGCCTTGTGGGGAGGTTGGTAAATAGAGAGAATGAGAAGTGTGATTTCCTTCGTATTTTAGAATTCCATCAGTAGTCCTTTATCTCGCATATGGAGAGGTTATTTAGCCCAACGCCCACATCGCAACGGCATGTGGCATAAGGTCAAGCTTAAAGTGGGTTGGTCAGTAGTACCGCCAAAAAATTCCCAAGCCACTTCGGCAGTTCCCCATTTTGGAGACGCCTCAGGCGTTGGGCAATAAACCCAACGCTCTCCCGAAAGAGAGGTACTACCTGCATGGGGATAGCCCCCTGGGGGTTAAGCAAATATTATTGGCGTTGCATTTAAATTTTCGAAGATTGTAGGTGGTCAAGAAGTGAGAAACCAGAAGGGAGTTCCACAGTTGATAAGTGCGAGAAAAACTATTCGAGTAGAACTTATGGTTACATCTAGATATTTCAACAGTAAAAGGATAAGACCAGGTAGCCTGTCTGTTCTTGAGTATGCTTAAATTCATGTGGCCGAGGTGACAAGAAGGAGAGCTCATTAGAACAACAGCCATGAAAATATTTATCGGAAAGACGAGGAAATTTTCGTGTTCTCTGGCTCGATCACGTCCAGCGATGACCTGATGACCACTGCTAGATGACTGTTAGAGAGGCACCTAGCAGTTCGACCCGCCATCTACAAACTGGCGACGACCTCGCAGCAGACCACGCACCCGCTGGCACTGGAGGATGTTCCGACTCTCTGCCAAGACCGTGAAAGCTAAAGGGACAAGGTGTCCTGGGCTCAACGGCTTCATGAAATGAGATTTACCAATAATAGCAGCAGAACAGGGAAACCAGGTTAGGCCCGTGACAAAGTGAGTGAAGTCGAGATACAAGGTCGGGACCGATAACATTACAGACCCTTCTTTAGATTTTGTCGAAAATCTCGAGATATATTGTTGGAACCCAACGCCAGATATGGCCGCAATATTCAATATACAGACGGATAGCAGATTTATAAAAGTGCAAGATGAATTCTGACAAGAAAAAAATGTCCAGCACGATATAGTGAACCAACCACGATAATAGCAGACCTAAGAATTGATTCAATATAATCGTTCCACTTTATGCTAGTAGAAAACGCGAGACCAATAAGGCCCACTGAGTTGCTCTCTTGGAGATTAACATCAACCATACTTATGGAAAGCAAACATGCTCCTATATCTGTCTATGTCTATGAAGTATTATAATTAATTGCATTATTAAGATTACTCGTACAGTTATCCTCATCTTCATTGCCATATTCACAACGTTTCTGCCTCTATATCTCTGAGATGAGGTATCATGATTACTTGCATTATTTACATTATTCGGACGGTTATCCCCATCTTCATTACCATATTTACAACGTTTCGGCCTCTATATCTCTGAGATGAGGTATTATGATTACTTGCATTATTTACATTATTCGGACTGTTATCCTTCATCTTCATTGCCATATTCACAACGTTTGGGCCTCTATATCTCTGAGATGAGGTATTATGATTACTTGCATTGTTTACATTATTCGGACTGTTATCCTCATTTTCATTGCCATATTCACATGGCCCAGTGCATAAAGACGTTGGTTAGATTTAGTGAGTTCAATACCAGGGCACAGCAATGGTGAACCAAAACTTTGAGTGTTGCGTTATAGGGAAATAACTGAGACATCCGGAAGTGGCATGACACGTGGAACTAGAACAATCTACCCCGGTGGACGAATAAAACGTTCAGGTTCGAAATTCTAATCACCAGAAGAAGGCCGAAGCGTACAGCGACCGCAACGTTGTGAATATGGCAATCTTGGCCTCACGTTTTCACAGTCCGAATAATTTAAATAATGCAAGTAAACATGGTCCTCTATGATGATTAAAGGATAGCAGTTTCATTTGGAGCGTTAAAATTTACATGTCACTTCTTTCTCCAGATACCAGTTTCAATTTGTCGTTTGTTATTTTATAAAATAACGATCAAAATCTGTTTATTACAAAGACCAAATATTTAATATACATAATATATAATACCTCATCTCAGAGATATAGGCAGCTATGAAGTGTTCAAGTCACCTGAAGAAAGTAGGAGCATATTTGAAATTATTAGAAAAACCATTGAAAGTGTGTAATACATGTCACAAGGATTTCTTTCATCTTAATTCTGTTATTTTCCGTCTGTGCTCGCATGTTAGCATTCTACAAGATTTTTAAAACATCTTACTTATTATAACACGCAGATTGTGTGTGTGTGTGTCTGTACGTTTATATATTGGATCGGATTTCCTACATTTTTCAACCGATTTCAACAAAACTTCACAGGACTACGTAAAATTACCTTGCAGTGCTTCTGACAGCGCCAAAAATTGGAAAAACACAATTGTTTTTGGACAAAATCAATTTGAAAACACGATAAAACAAAATTCTGTCGCCAGAATGAAAGTGGGAGAACTCATATCGAGTTATACTTATTATAAAACCCAGGTTGTTTGTGTGTGTGTGTGTGTGTGTGTGTTCGTTTATATATGGGATCGGATTTCCTACATTTTTCAACCGATTTCAACAAAAGTTCACTTTTTGGGGGCAGGTAGTGTTTCTTATTGTCTTGCACACTTTTTACTTTATTTTTACATTCAGAATGCTTTAAAAATTCCATTTACAAGACAATTGTTTATAATAAAATTCTATTCAATCGGTAGACTCATAACGATTGAAAACAATGTTTTTGTTTGAGTTTGTGTTTGACCAGTTCGTAAAAAAAAACAAAGAAACAAAACAAAAAAAAACTAATTAAGTCATGTATGTCCGTCAACCTTAAACAATGATCTTTGTCAATTTTATTTTTCAGTCTTTATGATGGTCGATACTTGATCTATCTCTTACTGTTACATCCCCGGGCAACGCCGGGCTCTACTGCTAGTTATGGAATAAAACTACATAATAAATCTCCGAAAATACTGAAATTGTGAGTTCAAGTTTTGGTAGCAGGTAACCTATATTTTATTTCCCATCTACGTTTCTTAATAACGGATGTAGAATGATAGTGTTTGAAGAACACTGAAGAACCATCTGGCCCCTCAAATTATCGCCCTATTAGTCTCTTACCGCTCTTATTGTCAACGTATTCGAAGCCCTCATCAATGGTTAAGCATCTTACCTCTCACTGCTTACTCTTTGACAAAAACATGGCTTCCTTTTTCACCAGGTCGACTACTGATGTATTAACGGCCATCAGTGAATATGTATATCAAGCTCTTCATAATAACGACGAAACTCAAATTGTGACTCTATATATCTCGAAGTTGTGTGACAGGGTTTGGCACGTTGGTCTTCTATATGAGCTCCAGGGCTACCGTATTACAGGACGATTGTTCGATTTAATCCAATCGTTCCTATCAAATCATTAAATGAAGGTCGTTTTGAACGGGGTCACTTCTAGATCTTTTTATACGAAGGCGCGTGTCCCCAAGGCTCTATTCCGGGCCGTACACTGTTTCTTATCTTCATCAATGATCTTCTTGATGTTATCAATTCCGAAGTAGGCTTTTATGCAGATGACACTGCCATCTACTTGTACTATTTTTATAGTAAATCCATCAGAGCTGACAAAGTAAACCTAGCAACTGTTCTTGTAAAAGACCCACACAATCAGTGGTTAACTGGGTCAGGAAATGGATTGTAAACTTTTAATGTTCCCAACACAAGACTGCTCTCATTCAACCTCCATCGAGGACTTTTTCTCCCTGGCATCAACATGGCTGACGCTAGACTCCTGGAGAGTAACAAACTGCGCCTTTTTGGCCTCATGTTTTCAACTGACTTGAAGTTGATCGACTACACTGAATCAATAGCTGCATCTACTGCAAGGAAATTTGGGTCACTGTGTTTTGCCAAAAATTTTTCTCGTCAGAATTCATCTTGCACATTTACAAATCTATCATTTATCCGTGAATTAAATACTGTTGCCATATCTGATCTGGTGCTTCTGCTACTTACCTCGAGATTCTTGACAAAATCCAAAGAACGATCTGCAATGTAATCGATCCTAACTTGCTATCTCGACTTCACGACGTAACGTGGCTTCTCTCTGTCTTTTCTATAAATATTTTCATAGCAAGATTGTTTTTCCCTGGATCCCCGACTACATGCATGCTAGATAGACATCGAGGTCACACCCTTTTTCTGTTGAAATGGTTAAACGCAACCCCTACTTCTACTCCAACAGTTTCCTTTCTTGCACTTCCCGCCTGTGAAACTACCTTCCGTCGGAGATTTTGAAAGAAAAACAAACTTCTAGTACGTTAAACGAAGAGAACAGATCTTATCTTCGACCAGTGAGAACTCCGACTCTCTACTTCTGGTATCTCTGCTTCACGAAGAGAAGCTTGCAGCTCACTCCTGAGTGGCGGAGGACTACTCACAATTCTAACTGTGGATATGATTATATAAACCTGAGACCGGAACATCCTAACTTCCGTCCAAGTTGCACTTTATCCTGAAAATTCTTAATTATTTTTTTTTCTTTATTTCATTTCGCTGAGCTTTGTAGGTTTATTTGTAGATTTTATTGTCAACATAATCGTAAAACATAGAGCTGCGCTTCGGAGCCACATGAAATCATTGACCGTTCAATTTATTTCGTGAGTGTTTTAATTACGGCCGTGTCCCATGGTATCAAAATAAGTCTTACACATCTCTATGTCGGAAGATATTAATGTAACTGTTAAAAAACATAGAATAAGTATACCTTTATAGTAATAAGAATATATAAATATATGCAGATATGTATATATATATATATATATAGCGAACGTTCTAACCACTCAGACACGCGGCCATATATATATATATATATATATATATATATATATATATATAGAGAGAGAGAGAGAGAGAGAGAGAGAGAGAGAGAGAGACAATTTGAAAAATGTGACAAATACGCACACATTCATCTGCACACACACGTACATGCACACACATAGATACACGCACATACACACGCAAGCGCATATGCACATACAGGAGCACGTCGATAGATGGGAGACACACTGTTTTAAATAAATGTGGGGCGTCTATTTCAAATACGAGTATTCACTATAATAACCTTGCATTATATATTATGTTTACAACAAGAAATTTAATTTTATGATTACATATCGTAGATTTAATTTATCTCCCAATAATCCTACGAAAAATACATTGTCGCTGGCTGCATATTATGTGCTATGGAAGGGTCACGTACGATTTTGAATACAAAGTTGTTTTTCTTCTAGGCTGTTTGCCGATTCTGTTTTGCTATTAACCCAAAGAGATGGAATTTTTTATCAATTCCTCTCACAAGCAAAGTAACAATACCACTAAGACGCAAAGGGCTACTTGGTGTGAAACAGAATGAAAATATTTTAGAAGGAACCGGCGACCTAGTCCTAACCAGGGTTCAAGGGATAAACCTATACTCCTGTTCAAAAGACGAAGGTGAAATGTGAATTGGACGATAGGCAAACCTATCTACGGCTATTAAGAAAACAAATAATGGGCAAATATCATCCCAGAGTTCAGACAGAGATCAGAAGTATAGAGTCGAAGTAGGCTTTAAAAGGAACCGGAAATGCAATCCTAAACAAGAAATAAGGAATAAACCTCAATCCCCGTTCAAAAGACGGGGGAGGAGAGTGAACCGGGTGATAAGCAAAACTATCGGCTACTTTTATTGATATTTATCCTTCCCAAGTATATCTGCATGAAAGTGTATCTAACTAACTCAGATCGCCTACATCTCGTTCGGAGACGTTAACCATTACATCATTTGGAAATTGATACAAGTTTAATTATTCCACATACAAATGCTGATATAATTGTTCCATACTTAACTTCCTTGTGTGGCACCTTGCATTATTAGAAATATTCATAGAAATATGATTTAATTTTTTCTTACTCGGTTTACTAAACAGGTTGTTGATTTTTTTTAAAACGGAAAATAATTGAGTTGAAAATAATTCACTAAGATTGTACTTAGACGATCCTAAGGGGAAGAAGAGGAAAGAAAAGAAAAAGCAAAAGAGAGAGGTCGAGAAATACAAAAAGCGGTCATTAACAAAAACACGTATCAGAAAGGTAATTTAGCCAACATCTTGGCCGATTTTCGAAAGAACAATGGGATTTGTTATTTAGAAGGGAAAGTCATTTAGAGAGTGGAAGGGACAATGCTTGATAAAAGTGTATTGATAAAAAAAAATCGGTCAAAGCACCTAGCCTACTTTTGCGTGGAAAGACTCATTGTCAAATTGGAGAAAGGAAATTCTTTTTAGAACAATAGAAACGAAATTTATCTTAATCAGAGAAAAAAAGTGTTTTTGGGTTGAGGGGAGTGACCGGTGGAACTATATACAGATTCTGACCTGTTAAAATTAGAACCCCCATTGACGAGTGAAAGATATTTTCAATGTAGATAATTAAGATTTTCTGACTGTCGGAAAACAAAAAAAACAAGAGGTGAAAAAAAACGATTGTCTCAGTTCACAGATGGCGCCAATATTCTTCCCTGAAGTCACATCTAATTAGCGGCAGGCTGTGTTGACAAAACCCAGGTGAGAAAAAAGCCAAGATTATAATTTTTCGTACGTGCGAAAAAGGCCAAATTAGATTTTGTTTTTTTAGAACAAGAACGATATAAGCCCGCCCTGATTGATTGCAGAAAAACGCCCAACCAGAGTCTCATTAGTCGAAAACGGTCACGTGGCTGCGGAAAAGAAAAAGAAAGAAATGCTCGATCAGGAACCATTGGTCGAAAACGGTCACCTGACATACGCGCCTCCCCACAAAAGGCACTATGAGGAAGTAGGGGTGAAAACAATAGCGATAATGAGAAGACAAAAATAATGCGACTTTTGAAATTATCGAGAAAACCCTGACGCCGACAGACCCACCCCGGTTTGTTGCGGCGTCAATAAAAAGCAGGACCCCAGTCGACAGAAATCAGTTGGAGTGGAGTTGCAGCTGGACCGCGGGCAGGGATAGAGCCTGAACGCGGGCATCAGGCCTGATTCACTCGCCCCTTTGCGGGCAAGAGAATCCTCAGACAAGAAATCCTTCCAGCCCAAATCGAAGAAGAAGAAGATTGCTCGCAAGCCTCAGAGAAGTTGCAGCCCAAGTCGAAGACAAGAGAACTTCCAGCCTAAGTCGACGAAGAAGAAGAAATACAACTCAAGTCGAAGAGAAGAATCAACTGCGAATGATCGATAGAAATTAGCCCCAGTGTCGAACCAAACCACACTCCGACATACACAATTCTAGAGAGTAGGCAATTCGAAATCTTTAGGTTGTGTGATAGAAGCTTGGTGCCATAGTCCACAGAGCGGGTCGGGAATTGAGAACAATTTTGTTTTTATGTAACGGACATTAAGATATAAAAGGTTGTTATTTTTTTTTTTTTTATCAGCAATCTTTTTGTCTCGTGAGTTTATTTTCTCTTTTATTTGTGTTTTGCCACCCCCGTCGGACTCAACTTGTATCGGCCCCAATCCCTGCTGGTCCCGTCTGTCTAAGATCTAAACACAGCGTGGG
>CAHIKZ030000649.1:850000-857651 GCA_903632075.3 Acanthosepion pharaonis
AGAAATACGGCATCTTGTTTTAAATCAGGAATTATTTTTTCTTTAAGCCTCTAAACTAGATTTTTCAGTACACTGGGAAGAAAGAGTCTGGTTTGATGTGGGGGTAATGGATTGTGAGGCCCCTCAATTTGAGAACGTCGTTCAATCCATCTCAGTATCGAAAAACAGGCTTTGGGAACTGCATCCTGTTGTGCATGTCACTGAATCTACAACGCATATTTCGTTTCTCCCATTCTGTTAAAAACTCTAAAAAAATTTTGTATTGTCACATCAAAACCACATGATTTTTCATGAGCCACAAACTAAAAATGGTCAAATGACCCTTCATATTCCATAGAATACTGAAAACCTAGAAACCATTTAACAAATTTCTATATTAAGAATATTCATCAGAAATTGCTTGCTTTAATTCAGAAATTGTTTTCTCTTTTGAGCTTGTAAATAAGATACAAAGAACACACCACAAAGAAAAAGTCTGGTCTAGTTTAGGTCTGGTGATCGTGATGGCTATTAAATTGCTCCACATCGTCCTATCCACCTCAGCTCGAAAAACGACGTTTCTTTTGCGACCTCCCTAGTATATACAATAAAAGTGAAGTTTATTTTCTATCATTTGTTGATGAATGTTTGTATAAGACATACCTCGACTTTCAAAAAGAAAAAACCCCGGAATATATTTAGGTAATTTTGTTATCCTTCCAACCAAACTTTATATTTCAAGGCGAAAATAGCCAGGTTCATTTTTAAAATATATAAATGCTTGCAAAGTTTTGTTTAATATTGAGGAAATTGTGTTGGGCGTTGGGCTGGGGACCCTAACTTCGTTCTAGCTTCAATCTCTTCCTGCATAAGTAGTAGATAATGAAATCTGGTAAGAAAAATACTCAATCAAATCGGTTGTGATCAGAGGCCTTGATCAATGGCGTACATAATACTCAGGACAAGAAGACTTGATCACTAAACCATTATTTTTTCCACAAAAAAAAATAAAAAATCATAGAATCTAAAAATATTTTCTGGCTTTAAATAACCTGAAAAGATTGATAATTCTCAAAAAATGAATCAATCACTCCTAATAATTCATCTAATAACAATAACAAAAATCTAAGATGATATTGCTACTATTTTAATGAGTGTCCATAAAGCAAATGAAATTAAGATAAAAGAAATATTCATCTAAAATAAATAATCATTGTCAAAAGCTTCATTTATTACCTCAAAAAAAATAACCTTTCAAGACATTAATACTGTTCATGTATTAAAAAATATGAACTGTAATTTGAAAAGAAATACGACTGAAAAATAATAATCACTGACAATGCTTAATCTAATACTTTTAATTTCATCGTTACTACTAATATTTTAACATTTCTAATTCAGAGATTTACATTCAAAATTCTGTTAGTCTTGATTTGCAGGTCCCAAAACTGCTGGGTAAAATTACCGTACATTCATGATGCTTACAAAAAGATGATTATCTCCTTTTGTCAAGATAAAGTCACATGACAGTCATTTTGTGATGTTTTCACAGAGTGATCAATCCTTCAATGTCAAGATTCAAACTGAGCAGTATATAAACTAATATACCATGGTCATAATTTATTACATTGGAATTTAATCAGGAAGACAATTCGTCAGACCTATGTAATAAATTATAGTGTTTGAGCTTTTATATTATATTTTACTCTGTCCTGACATTGAGTTCTACCTGGATTTATCCTCTGGAAATTTATGTATATATATATATATATATATATATATATATATATATATATATATATATAATAAACTAGAATTTTAGGTACAGCTATATTTATGGGTAAAATTGCTCACTATCAGTGATAGAGTGTATGTAAATATAAAGTGGATATTGAAATTGGGGAACCTGAAAGGGGGAACATTCATATTAATTTAAATCTTCATCAAATGACAATTATGTTTAGCATGATTGTTGCCTCTGGGTATTGAATTCAATATATTGATATATATATATATATATATATATATATATATATATATATCATATATATATATATATTCATTATCCTGTATAAGTAAGGAAATAGGAAATAAAGCCACAACTAGGGGATACTGAGTGTGAGAAAGTATGTGAAAATAATATTAAGGAGAGAAAACAATAAAAGAAGAGGAATTAAGAAGACGGAAGATAATAGCATTTTCAATTTTTGAAGATCATAGTTTATTGGGAAGCCAGAAGAGAGTTCCATAAGCAAGGATTGCAAGAGAAGAAACTGTTAACATAGAACTTATGGTTATAACTTTCCATTTCAACTGGAAAATGATGAGTTCTTGCTACAAATCTAGTACTGCACTTGAAATTCAGAAACTAGCTTTAACATAAAGGAAATTTTCAGAATAATTACCATAAAATATTTATAGAAAAGGAACAGAGTCTACCTTAGGATGGAGGAAAGAATTTGAAGCTGAGATGCCAGTCAGGTCCAATTACATTGCATATATGTGTGTGGGATCGTAAAGTGCATCTAAATATAATTGGTAAGATTTAAAATTATTGTATATTTCTTAAAAATATATATATATATATATATATATATATATATATATATATATTTAAAAGAAGCCACAAAGTCTGTTTGCTTAATTTAATATTGTATTTTTCAAATGCTAACAACTTATTCAAAAATTAGAAGAGCAATATAGAAAATTTTAGGTTCTTTTAATCAAATATGTTTGGATGAATACTTGGTCTATAAATATACCTTATTCATATATATATATATATATATATATATATATATATATATATTATATTTTATTATAATAAAAATATTTTAACAAAATATTTTATTAATGACTTTAAAAAAATAAATTTACAAACTTTAAATTTTCCTCCAGCTGTTCTTTCCTTCATTTATTTATATATATATATATATATATATATATATATATATATATATATATATATATATATATATATATATATATACACATATTATAATTATTTTTATTTATAAATATATATATAATATATTTAGTTGATTGATGTGAGTTTTGACCCTGGGTTTCATGCTATTTGCACAATCAATGTTTGTCTGACAATCACAAATAGTGAATAAATCAACAAGAAAACACCAATCCAACTAAATACAATTATCTCTATCACTGATATGGAGCACTTGTCAATAATGCCGTGCATATATAATATATAAATAATATATATAATTATATATATATATAAATATATATATATATAATTTAAATATTTTACATATATATTTTATATATATATATATATATATATATATATATATATATATATATATATATTTATATTTATATGCATGCACATTTTATATATATATATATATAATATTTATATATATATATATATATATTATTGTAAATCTTTTGCATAAAAATATAAATTAAGCAGATGAATAAAATGCCTAAAATTTGTTTTTAATCATTGAAAACCAGATGACTCACTGAAGAACGAAGTATATACATTTGTTAAAGACACCCCCACAAACCTAAAATCAACCTGACTTTGCTAAAGTAACCTATATTGGATACATAAGCTGCGTAAGGAAATTAAAACCCTGGCCACCCCTAAATTAAAATAGATTTTTCCTTAACCTAAACAACTCATAATATCAATATTGTCGCGATGGAATCATATTTTCAAATAATTATGATAAAAGTAACGTGTATAGACAATAGATATATTAAAATATTTGTCGGAATTTCATAATATAATGTTGAATGTGTTAAAATCTCCAGTTGATGTTAAAAAAATTTCAAGTAAATTTCTTTCCAAGTTTATTCCCGACATCGCTTGACAATGGAAGGAGATTGTAGGATTTTAAGTTTTAATTTTATGATTAAATTTATAAATATAGTTTCAGTTTTGAAACATAGAAATTTGAGTGTCGCGATGGAATCATATTTTTAAAAAGAAATAATTATAATATTTTCCTCTACTGTTTGTATCTAACATTGTATTTTTTTTTAAAAAATAATTGCTGAGAAAGGCAGATTATAAATCTGCCTGTTCTTTCTTATTATTTTTAATATATGTCAAAAGTTATTTTTAAAGATACAAATATTAAGTAAATGCGTTGTTTATAATATACAGTATTAACAACATTTACCAGCCCCCTGAATGTCGGAGAAATAATGTTTATTATGAACATAGCATTTACTTAAATATTTGTATCTAAAAAATATCGTATAAGCTAGAAATGTATTAAAACATTCAACATTATGGAAAAAATAGCGAATTTTATAATGTTTTTTTCGAGACTTAACATGAGCAAAACAAATTCATGGATTCGGATATAAAAGAAACAGAATGGCGTCAAAGTTTACGAAAAATGTTCATTCTTTAGTAGTCAGTTGTGTTCAGTTAAATTTATAAAGTCTATAAATGTAAGTAGAAAGCAAATTTCGATAGCGAGGGTCTAAAAGCAATGCCCGGGGCTTCATCCAAGCTTGGACAACTCGGTCGTGGTTCGGAGGTAGTACACAACGCCTCTAGCTATGTCTACATTTCTTTTTTGAATTTTATTGATTTTTTGTCTTGATTTTGTTTTGCTTGTTATTCTTTTTTCTTTTTATTAGTTTTTTATTTTTATTTATTTATTTTTTGCCACATAAGCTTTGGGTTGGTTTTACCACTGCCTTCTCTCTCTCTTTCTCTCTCTCTCTCTCTATATATATATATATATATATATATATATATATATATATATGTGTACTTTCTCCGATTTAAACCAGTAGAGAAGACAATATTTATGAATAAAAATGACAATAGGAAAACTGGTAATTGCAGAGCGGCGTTTTTTACTATACGGACTTTTTATATATATATTTATATATATATATATATATTGAATGGAAATGAATGTCAGCACGCCTATATATATATATGTCATTATTCATAAAAAATATATATATATAACAACCTATATATATACTTGTTTATATATATATATATATATATATATATATATATATAGAATTAAAACCGTTGTTCATAGAAATCCCCCCAAATAGAAATACTATTTGCATATACTTGAATAAAAGGCGTAAATCTCACATTTTTAAGCTTTTCTCAAATAATGTTGCCTCATAGCAACATGGACATTTCATTGTGGAGAAGTATTTTTTTCCTGAATGACTTAGCACATAAAAATACATTGTCCTATTTATATATATTTCCATAGCTATAATACACATTTATCGCATGAATCACATTTTCCTTAATGAACTTTTTCTTATATTCTCTCACTATATAAATGGATTGTTTTTTTTAATGCTTATATATATATATATATATATATAGGATAAAACATATATAACACACTGATATATATAAAAACACTTACAAAACTCATTTATGTGAATCCTTTTAAATCATTAAAAAATTAAATTCCCCTTATGATGAGCATGTTAAACCCATAAATAAAACAATAAACTTATATTTTATCATATATATGGTGTCCCTAAAAAGTTAGGCATTTTTTATTATATATAAATTTTTTTTTGTACTAGAATTTTATAATAGATAGGAACTTACTTTGACAAAAGTCCCTCAGTGGATTTTAAATGTGTTGGCTAAGATGTTTTTCCTTTTGTCATTCCCAGGATTTTTCAAGTTTGAATTTGCCCAGAATAGAAAATTTATAAATTTATAAAAGCGTTTACTTAAATATTTGTATCTATAAAATAAAATATAAACAATAATAAATATATTAAACTAAAAGACTTACTTCATTTCATAATATATGACATCAATTATTTACAAAGGGAAGATATTGATTGATATACAAGGATATAGAGTGTTCAGGGAGGAAAATAGGAAGTTTCTAGTTTAAAATATAAAACTAGTCTCATTAATTTAAACAAGTTTTCTTATCTTTAATTATATCCTCAGCACATTATGGAGAAGTTTCTTAATATCTTTATGGCAGAAGAATTCAAAAATACCATGTTTATGCGTATTCATTTTATTCTCGAATACAAACGCCGGAACACAATGTCATCATAGTCTTGTTTTCTCTAGACTTGTATTGTTCTGTTCACTTAAAATTTAATTTTATGGGGAGGCAAAACGTACTAACGAAATATACTGAAGACAAAAATTTTATCATGTGAACATATGTGCAAACGTCAAGGAAATAACTAAGTTATTGAAATATCTAAATATTTTTTTTAAAAAAAAAAACTCCTATTTACCAATAGTTAAATATTTTGCGTGATGAACCTGTAAATTTATTAAAAAACCACACTTCTTTAACCCTCTGAAATTTATTAATGTGACTTTTTTGAATGTACCAAACAGGACCATATCCAAAGGATTTCCTTTTAAAGCATTCTAGACAAAACTCAATTTCACCCCGCAGAGAAGACATGTCTGAACAAAACACATTGCCCTGTGAATATATAGGCCTTATATAAATTATATATATATATATATGGGGACAAAAAGAATCCTTTCATCAAAGCAAGGCAATAAAGTAGTCCACTAGGATACAGAAGCTCACTGAGACCGAAGAAATGAACAAGAACATCAAAAAGGAAAGACAAGAATTGGACCTTTTCTACAGTGCATTAAATTAGGATGGGCAGAGTTGAAATCATGGCACAAAACTGTTTGGTTCGCACAAGCAAAAGGACAATAGAAGAAATTATTAGCATCAAATTTCTATAACGATGATTCAAAAGAGGACCGATTTCTCTTGATAAGTTTCACGATAGTTCTTCATTATTATTTAAAATGAATTACTTCAGTTGCAAACACAATGTAGAAGTAAGGTCCTTGAAAAAGTTCAATTCTTAGGAACATTTTCCTCCATTTTAGATGATGTTAACCTTCATTCTTTGCCAATTACACTTAGGATTTGTGTACTCTTTTTAAACTTTATGATCTACTGAGGAACCCGGCATTGCCCCTTGGGTACATGGTTGAAAATTGTATAACGGTAACCATCTAGAAATGAATTGCCTGCATCATCCTTGGTATACTAATCTACCTCCCCCTCATCTTTTTTTATGGTATGTGCTTTGCAAGTGGTTGATTCCTTTTTAATAAAGAATTAGAATCTTTTTAAAACCTTATGAGTGGTCATTGTTCGGGGTTAAAATTGTTTCAATATTTTAGATATTCAGTAAATTTCCTGTAGATGTATTAACTTTCAAATAGTATGACATTGTTCGTAAATTTAATAATCAAACAAAAACAGGGATGAAGCATCAGAGCTGATTGGACGTCAAAATACAAACACATGCTCCCCTCCCTCTTCGCACGTTTACTGTAAAAGCTGGTGTTAATAAAAGGTTTTTGTGGATATTTCCTTTTTAATATTCAAAATCCTTCTAAAACAATATTATTTTTATCAAGGTTGTTTCAAATGCCAATTTAGGATAGAGTCCTATAAGAAACTATTGTCTAAATGGGTGCTCTGTTTAGACCTAGTTTGTCACAGATTTCGTCCACTTCTAATTGAAATAATCAACCAAACATCCACGCAAGACACCTCGTGTCAAGGTAATTTACAAGGCAAATTTGGAAAGCATCGGTTGAAAATCCCAGAAGTTATGGCTGAAATGGGGCCCTTTTGGGGGGGGGAAATTTTTTTTTAAAATTTTTGGTTTTAGTTATTTAAAA